>VYZW01047965.1:3712-84985 GCA_013401315.1 Balaeniceps rex
CAGAGGTTTTAGCAAAAGGTCAACTTACTATCTTGGAGCTACATACTCGAGGGAACAAATATTCAGAGGGGGTTTATGATGGTCTCTCTAATGGTGGGGCTGGGCTGATTGATGCCCAGGTTAATTTTGCATCAGCTATGGGAAAGAAAGGAGCTCACTAAGGAGTTATGGCCTAATATTTTCATTTGGAGAGGGACTAAGGAAAGAGTCTGTGTAGTCAGGTGCCTGAAGTTAGTTTTGTAGCTTGGCGAAGTGACCCCCAGCCTCAGAAGTGAGACACAGTTGTCATTCCAGCTGAAGTAAGTGGGACCCAGGGAGGCTCGGTGCCTTTGAAAATCAAGCCATTTAGTCTCAGTAAAGGGAGGTGAAAATAAATGAGAGCGCATCTTTTCTTCAAAACGATACCACAAGTGTTGCTCAGCTGGTGCCTGAGACCTCCTGCCAGCAACACCTGTGCCACCAGCTCTGTGCTTTGGCTTTGTGCAACTCCAATTTTACATCATTTGAAGAAAAGTGTGAAAAAGCTTCTTGTGCATCTTTTGTCTGCTGGGTGAAACTATTACCATGACAGTAGGCAGGAGCAATGTAAAGGCTTTGCTACATATGTGCCATGTTATCTATCACTAGTAGAACTCATTTGTCATGCTTAGGAATAAACACAATGCTTTGGTGAACAGAAGCACAAAGCAATAGAGATCTCAGCAGCTGGGTTGGATCTGTCCTGGCTATGTGTGTTGCTTGTTCAACCACACGTTAAACTTCTGCCCTTCAGCACTTACTCATAGCTGTGCTCAGTCTTGATTGGCTCTGGAGACAAGATTATGCTTTGGTCAAGGCTTGTGACTGGTCAGTGAAATAAATTCACAACACGAAAGCTTAGCCCTGCTGAAGTCATGAGGAGTTTTACCATCAAACTGAATGAATTGCACCTAAGGCCAGAAGAGGGGCTGTTATGATCATACAGACCCTTACTCGACGGTTCCCTCATCTTGCCCTCATAACACATGGCTGAACCCAATGCATAATGTCAAAAAGTCGTAGCATTCATTTACTACTGGACAGCATGCTAGTTAACTACTTGAAATACTTAATGGAACCATTGGACCTTACATTATATTTTCAGTTTGAACTTCATTGACTTGCTCCCAGTTGATATACCTCGCTATGCCCTTTACCACAAGGGATATTCTTATGGCCTTCTCAGGAGGTCTTTTTTACTTATAAAAAATTTGCTTCTTTTTTGCAGGAGTACAGGGGATTTTAACAGGTAGCCCTTTGAAAAAGTCATGCCGCCCACGGTTTTTCAGTCATGTCTTCTCATGCAGATGATCCTACTCCTTTGCCTTGAAGAAATGATCTAGACTTTGGAAAAAGGGGAATCCTGTCCTGGCTTTCCTTAGTTATCCAAGGTATGTCTACATGGTCCAGTAGAAACTCATGCAGAGAGCCTAGTTCTCACTAGGTTAGCTCGTTAGTGATTGCTAGACCAGTTAGCGGTGCTATAAAGCAGGAGCCTTTTCGTTAATACTACTGAGTGCAACAACCAAACTGTGACAAGCCTGCTGCTCCACATAAGGTCTGTTATTCTACCAGTCTCCTCAGGGGTAGGTTTGGGAAAATAACGTATGTAGGTAGAAGCAAAGCCTTGAGGGTGTAGTGGTCCCATATCTACTCCTCCCCAGTTTTTCTGTCTTCACTCCTCAGTCAATAGGGACGACAAAGCATTTTCCATGGGCAATTCAGTCTGGTTGAGGTGTGAAGCAGTTGCTTCCTCCAGCCCTTAACACCGACAAGAGAAGGATCTCAGCACAGTTGCTCCCTAAACAAAGATATGTAGGTGCCTACAGTCAGATAGGATGAAACCAGAACCCAGGGACGTGCCAGCCTTTATCCTGGGGCATAACTGCATTTCTTTTCAGAACTACTCTGAAATATAGATGTGCATAATTGCTTTTAAATAAATGTTTCAGTGCGGGTATAAAAAAATCTTAATGCCTGCAACACTGTACTTATGATGAGCAGCCCTACAATAACTAAACAACAATTTGTGTATGTACCCAAGACAAAAGGGGCTAGTAATAAGTTAGTGTCAAGCTTCTAGGGGATTAATATATGAACTTTGGGTTAAACATACTTTATTTTTAAAAACACTCAGGCAGCATCTTTCTATGCAGCATGTTATTAAAATTGACATGCGTGACTATTAACTACTGTACACAAGCACACTCATGTCATAACTCATGCTTTATTATGCAACTACAGGTAAGTACATAAAAATTCAATGTACTGTATTGCATCTTATTTAGATCGCTGTTCCAGTGAAATATAAAGTGTCACCAACAGATTTTTCTACTAGCAGTTCCATAGTAAATTACAAACAGACTCAATGAAGCTAATCCTCTTGTAATTTATTTTACACGATTTTTTCCATTTATATTCAAGGTGCATTTTGACAAATATGCTACATCGTTCAAAGAAAAAAAACTAAACAACCAAAAAACCAACCCAACACTTGATGTCTCATGAGGCCAGGATTAAATAGCTACTGACCTAGAACCTCTGCATTTAAATAAAATTCAAGAGAGTGCCCTTCATCTATTGTGTTTAAGGATAAAGACTACCTGAGAGCGCACGTAAGAACCACCACAGCAAAGGGCTGCTTGGTTCATGCCTCCAGGGAAGCTCGGAGAAAGGATATTTCAAACACAGGGAGTGCCAAGGGAGTCTTTCCCTCCTGGTGTCTAGCAGTCAGTAACCTGACTGCTTGACTTCATCAAGACCACTGTACTTAGCAGATTCACGTATCTTCTGTAAATGTGTGTAAACCCCACTTTTAGGTGCAGTTATGTCCTGTGGCAGTAAGTTGGCAGTTTGGTTATGAGCTTTCTGAAAAAGTAGCTTCATTTGTTTCCTTTAAATCTCCTTCCTGAGCATTTCAGTTGGTGTTTGTAATCCTTGTATGATAAGATATAGAAAATAAATATTTCCAATTCATTTTCTCCAACCCATTCATGATTTTTTTCTCCCTGGACTTTTCTTCAGGTGTCAGGTTCCTCTTCTGTTAAATGTGTGTGCTTGTATAAATCAAGTATTCCTCTTGCCATTTCTGGAGTTCCTGGGAGTTGAAAGGAGATGATATGAGGTCAGACTTTGGCACTGACTATCCATGAAATAGCTGCAGTGCACTTACGGTTAAGAAAATAAATTTACTCCAACAAGTGCTATACAAAATGGAAAGCTGAACATGGGCACAATTGGTCACTCATAAGGGGGTGATGTCTTTATCAGATGCCTGCTCTAAAGTATCAGTGTAACATAATCTGATCAACATTAGAGCTAAGGAGCGATTAAATGAGACAAAAATAATCACCATGAATTTGGAAAGATCATTTTCTTTAAAAACACATCAGCTGAAAGAAAAACCTTACGGATCAGAAGAAATAAGAAAAAAAAAACATTCTAGAGAAGAACCTGAGAGATCAGCATCAATGGTTAATCTTGATGTAGGTGAAGAAGCAAGATGCTTTTTCGGGGCTACATTGATAAGAACCACATGTAAAACACTCTCCACAAATGATCACCAAATACAACAAATACTTTTTGGCAGCCTTGGTTGTTTTAAATAGCAATTTTCACAAAACAAGTCCTGAGTTTATAACTAATGAGAAGTGTTGGACTGGTCAGCTAAAGCCTGGGGTCCCTTCTGTAGCTGTTCAGAGCAGACGGCTGTAATGTCAACTGCAGTGCTGTACCCAGCAGGCACCCAGGTCTGCAGTGTTCCCTGGGATTCATGGAAATTATGTGCCAAAATCCCAACAGAATTCCCTTGCAAATAAGCACTCCACCCTCCTTGGTTGTCTAGAAAATCCCCCCCTCGGATCATTCCAGCAGTACTGTCTTTGGCTGATTTCTGTGTAAATCTGAGTGCAGAAATGAGCTGTGCATGTTTATTTAAGAATAGCTATAAAATCTGCCTCAGAAAATTATGCAGTCAACTACTTAGTCTCTGTCCTTAGAGGCATATTTTTAATGTTCATTTATTTATTTTAAAAATGTTCATTTATGTATATACAGTAATATCATTATAACCCACTCAATTCAATTAGCAGCACCATGAAAAAAGGATGGAGGTTTTTGTTTGATTCAATTGTAAGCAAATGAAGCAGTAATAAACCCCCAATTAGCACTGAGGAAAATAGGCTGAAGGATTTTTTTCCTAGCATTTCACTGTAAACAAAAATGTGTGGCTGGCATTCAAGAGGAAGGAAAATACAATTTAAAGACACTTTAAATCTTCAGTGATTAATGTCATGCCAAGTGACTCATTAAAATTCCCATAAAAATATGACCGTAGAAAAGAATTCTCTTCTGAAGAAAAATCAAATGTAATTAAGAAGAGAGAAAGAGAAGGAACGGGGGAAGAATTACCAGCCAAAATCAAGCTAAGCTCAGCTGCCAAATAACACGTTTCAAGGGGGACGACCAGACCCTTGCTGAGGGCATCAGAGTGGGACTCAGGAGGAGACCGCCCAGGTCCCAGTCATGACACAAACCCTTCACGCGACATCTGCCAAATCGCTCACTGGTGGCTCAGTGAGAAGCAGAGATGGTGACAATTCCCTTCTCCCACCCTTGGACAGTCTTGTTCGTTTTGATCAAGGGTTTGTGGCAAATGTGTAGAAGATCTAGCCTGAGGAAATGGTAAGATTAGACATGCCTTTCTTGTGGTTTGACGGCGCAAGATGTGGCTTGATTGCAGGGTATATGAGGTGCTAGGACCTCTTCCAGCTGACAGCAAGTCTTGAGCATCAGATCCCGAAGTATCATGTTCCCCACCCCTAAACATGTGAGGACAAATATATTTATAATGCTGTCTCATAGCATTACAGCTTGAACTGGTGTTGGGCTGCCTTGCATCACTGACTTGCATTGCGGGTTGTCCTTCAGGGCTCTCACCCACTTCTGATGTCATTTCTGCCACAGGGTGCGTTGCACGACCAGTTTTTTTCAGGAGCCTGTCACTGATATCCCCTGCCCTGAATGCTCAGATTTTTGCGCTGCAGCCCCCAGCCATTGGTTGAAGGTTTGGCTTTAATCATGTTGTTCAGCAGCATAGATGCTAATTTGTACCTGGCTCCTGCACGCTCTATGTTATTTTTGAATCAGGAAAAATATTAAGGTGACAGGTGGTCTGGCACTGCAGAGACAGGTCTGTTGTGTCTGGCAAAAAAGAAAAAAAAAGATAAAAAAGTTATCTTGATTTCAGCATTTCCTCCTTGGTCAGTGAATCCTTCAGTTTGATTAGCCTGGACAAAATGCTGATCACATTTGATTTCCCATCGGTTTGGTTTTTTAGGATATTTTATTTGTTTTTTTTCTGAAAAGGAAAAAAAAAAAAATCTGTTTTATAAGTGGTACCATGTACCGCAGATGTCCTATGAGGCTTCAATATGAGAGAAATGCTTATTGAATGCGGAGTGCAGATAGGGAGGGGAGAAGGAAAGGGACCAAGTGCTATTTATAGCCTATATTCAAGTCATCTGAGCTAAGTATTGTGACTACTTGTCTCCACTGGCTGTGCAGGGACTCAGGCTGGGAAGACTAAACTGGGCTGTTCACGCTGCTGTTGAACAGAAACATCATGACCTTTGTACGTCTGAGCAAAGCACCTTTCTTAAGTTGCCTGATATGGCCGCAGGACTCTCAAGCTACACCTAACACCAGCCATGGTCTGTTGTTTGCCACCGAGGTCAAGCACATGGCACCACCCACGCCCAGAGCTGCGTGCCTGCCTCCAAAGAGCTGGCTGGGCATGATCCTGATGCGATGGTGCCTGCATCCTTCCAGGGCATTGGCTGGGAGAGTTAAAGGAGACGTGGGCTGCAAGCCCACTGGGGTCATGATAAAAGCTGAACTGCCTAGGATGATCAGAGCACTCAAGCACTCTGTAATATGAAAAGTCATTTAGCTGTCAGACCAAGAAGTGGCAGCTTAGATACTCATCTCGAGGCCAAATATGGTTGACACAAATAACTCGTGCCCCTCGTAAAGTGAAATTTTCCTTCATTAAACATAGATGCATGCAGTGCAGTGTTCAGCAGTTTGCTCTTTTATATCCAGGCTCTGATTGTTTTATTTTTATCCTTTAAGAGAAATCAGATGTTAGAGAGGAAGCTATTCTTAGGCTGACTGTACAAGTGATCAAGCCAAGCATATCCATATAAGACAGCTGCTGGCAAATGACAATCCAGGGTTGTGCTTTCGTTGCAGAAACAGCAGTGTGAGTGCCGGGCATGCAGACGTGGCACCCTCGGGGAACAAGAGAGGAGCTGTCATTGTGCTTCTGGTTCTCATCTCAGGTCCTCGGCAGTGTAGGAGTCTCTTTATAACAATAATTCATATGAGAAAATTAATTCCTTGGTGTCACTACCTCCTTTGCATAGCCATTAGCCCTACTGTGGAGGTTGGCTGCACCAGTGCTGGCCCCAAGGTGATAAACTGTGTTGGATGACTGTTCATGGAGTTGGTCAGGAGTCTCTGCTCCACACTGCCAGGTTGGTGAGCATAGACCCAACAAACAAAGTGGAGTCGGCAGAGGTCTGACTGTGCTCGGGCTCTGTTCCTTGCTTTAGAAATGCATTGAAAGTGTAGGTTTATGGTAGCAATAGGAATTTCAGGATCCCTCTGCTGCTCTGAGCTATACATCAGTTCCCTGTCATGAAACATAGACATTAATTGTTTCTTTTGCCTGTCTATTTGGGGTAGATATCATCTTTTCCCTTGTGCTCATCTAGTATCTGGCCCAATGGACCTTTGTTCTCATTTGGGACCTTTAGCTATTGCTGTACTAAGAAGGAAATCAACAACACGTGTGAGCGCATGTCCCCAAGCACTGGGAATCGGCTTTGTCCAACAGCTCAGAGGGTCCAGTCCTGCCTTGTCCCACGTCATGGCTGCAAGAGCAAGCATCTTCTGGCACACCAGGGCGGCACGGGGCAGGCTGTTAATGTCTGCATGGAGCAGCACAAGGGAGGCTGTGGCTGGCCCAGAAGTGTCAACACGGAAGCAGGCTGTTGCTATTACCCAGTACTCCAAGTCTGTAAAAATACACGTGTTAGTAAAGGTTGTTTGTTCTCTTGCTCCTGAAGAGTCGCTGATGACGTCACATGCTTTTTCTGAGCTAATGATAATGAATCAGGTCAGCCTAAGTGAAGGTAATTAAAAATATCACTGGTTTGGTAGGCCCACACAGGGCAATATAAAGAGTCTGATATCTTTTCTTGCTAGAATTTCCACTCTACCTCGGGTGGTTTTTTTATTAACCTCATCTTAGCAGCAAATCAGGCAGGCAAGTACGGTTGTAAATTTGCTTACAGAGACGTGGTTAGCTTGTAAAATACAGACTACTAGCTCTAAAGCTTTGCAGTATTTCAAAACATTGTTATCTTTTCACAAATTTAAAGGATTCTCGTTTTTATTTAAATCTTTTTTGCAGCTGAAGATTTTCAGAGTCTCACCTCCATAGATTAAAATCTGGTAGAAACATGCAAAGGGAGGGGAAAAAATGAGAAAATAGGTCAAATAAAACAGAATAAAGGAAAAGCTGGAATAATCCAAGTTTCTTTATAGCTGAACATTCAACAATGCTTTTGAGAAATGCAATTAGTGATGAGCAGACTCTCATTCTGTCAGCAGATCGCTTTTGTTAGCAATTCATTGCAAATGGTTAAACCAGGTTTGATTGTGCACCAGTAATACCTGTTTACTTTGCGTTGCTAAGTGATCAAATATTGGAGATCAGATAGCGCCCAGTAGGCAAGTGCTGAGCCAAGCCCAAATCTGCCCAATCTTATTTTTGAAATTTGCTTTAAGGGCTGAGCTAGGAGAGATGCAATGGCAGTGAACATGGAGGGCAGGAGCTCTGCGGTGCTGGAAGTTCCCCAGATCTGAGTCCCTAGTGCGCAGGCAATGGTTGCACTGGTGAGCGAGGACAGAAGGACGGCAGGACAGCAGGACAGCAAACGAGTGAGGAGCCACAGGGCAATACTCTGTGGTCAAATCCTATGGAGGTCAATGGAATCATCTTAGAGTGGAGACCAGAATCAAGATGTCATAAAGATGTAGACTAATCCATTCCTACTGCTCTTGACTTACAAT
This sequence comes from Balaeniceps rex, assembly GCA_013401315.1. Taxonomy (NCBI): domain Eukaryota; kingdom Metazoa; phylum Chordata; class Aves; order Pelecaniformes; family Balaenicipitidae; genus Balaeniceps; species Balaeniceps rex. Next base: position 11,870 of record VYZW01047965.1, read on the forward strand.
TCTCTTTGAATAAAAGTGTATAGATATAGTTTATGCAGACACCTGACCAGACTCCTCTAAGTGACACTTTCTCCTTCTTGGCAAAGAAACGATGCAAGGAATTGGGATTTCTCAATTTGGAGGAAAGGAGTCTGAAAACAGCACAACTTTTGCTGCAGAGAGTAAGGGAATATACTACTCTCCATTCCAGGGTGTACAGGGCAAGAAGTAGACGGCTTAAATTGCAACAAAGGAGATTTAGAGCAGGAAAAAGTTTTAGAACACTAAGGATAATGACCAACTGGGGAAGCTGTGGGTGTTCCATCACCAAGTTTTTAAGAACAGGGTAGACAAATACTGGGTAGGAATGGCTTAAGTGTACCTAATCTTGCCTTAAGGGGGAGGGATGATGGATTCTAGATGAGTTTAGCTTTATTTTCTATGAGCCAAATCCTCCTAATTTGCAAAGCAATTGGGTGCCTGGCTCCAAGGATTTCTTTTAAAAGTACCAGACTAAAAGATTCTGAGCATTTTTGCTAATAGCTTCACTATTAACTACATTAATATGAGTTAATCATTAGTGTGTCTACTCAGCTGGCAATTTACTTATTGGCTTTTGCCTTTGGAGGGTGTGATCCTGTCACACACCAAGGTCTGGGTGCTGAGCATTAGCGACTCACTGAAGTCAACAAGAGTCAAGAGTCTTCATTCATGTCCCTGGCTGTGCCTTAATTTCCATTAAAATCCTTAAACATTTTATTTATGTCATAAGATATTATCATACAAATCTCTTAAGCTACTACCCTGCTGATGATGCTTTTGGGAAATTGCCAGAAGAGATGTATTCTTACCCTTTAACTGGATACAAAATTAATTTAGATTAAACTAACCCTAGTTTCTTCACCCTAATGAATGCTATATTTAACTTGCTTTTTATCCAGCCAGGGGCTTACACCCATGCACATGAGTACTGATTACTCATGTGACCGATCCTACCAAAATCACTGGGTAACTTATAAAAGTCTTGCTTCTAGGAATAAACTTTCAATTTTTTCCCTTCCATAGTCTGGTTTCAAAAAGTAATCCTGTTCTTGGGTTCTCAGTCTACGGTTATAAAGGAACCTGCTCTTGGACTTCAAAGGAAGCATTGGTCATCTTGACAGCATTCTCCCTCCAGTGGCTCCTGGGGCACTCCCTCCTGGCACAAACACCCAGAGATCGTGAGTCTTTTCAGTTCCCAGACCTTCCTGCATGGGCAAATTGCATCTTATCTTTCAGAAAGCACAGGTCATACCTGCCATCTCTTGATCTGTAATGCAGGGAATTTGCAGAAACCTCTATTTCTGGATGGATTCTCTGATTCCTCAGAGTCCGGCTGTTCTGGTTGTCTCTTTTTTTTGGTGTGAGCCTCACTACCTAACTTCAACAGAAACTTTTAACCACTACCAGAGAGGCTCCAAGGGTTAAACTGTGTCCCGCTATTTCCCATCGCTTTTTATTTAAAGACTTTCTTTTTCCTGATGAGACTTCTGCTCATTAAATACACTTCTGTAATTACATTTCCCTGGGGTCTTTTACCGTCAGTTCTGGAAACCAAGTTTGCAGGTGGAAATAGTCCTACCCTTCCCTCTCCGTATCTACAAGGGAAAGTGCCCACATTTTATTTACTTCCAGAACTGGCTCTTCTGTCTCGCTGAATGAGGCCTTTCTCCCTCACCTCATAACCCATACTCTGAATTTGCATGGTGTCAGATAGATAATTAAAGCACTCATCTCCATTTATCTAAGCCCTGCTGTAAATCTCCACGTAGCAGAGAGTGCAGCCTTTTGGCAGGAGCAAAAGCATGGCTTGATTGCTTGCTGAAGAAGAGGGTAACGGCTGCCGACATGCTCTTTCAGCAGGTGCTGTTGGGAATTAGCTCGTCTTCCAGAGCCAACTCTCTGCCATGAAATGAAGCCCCTTGAGTCTGAAAACCGACGAGATTCCTGTTAAGAGTCAGGCAGAAGCCGGGAATTCACTGAAGAACTTGAAAAAGAAGCTGAATAATGTCAGGTCACGTCTTCAGGGAGGGAAGTATTGATTGGGAGCAGGGAGGGAAGGTTATTGATTCAGATTTTTACCTTTCAGTAAGATGAGTTTTCGCCTGGTTCCTCCCCCTCCCTCCCCATGTCCCCATGTCCCCAGGCTGCTGATCGAGTCACTTCCCCACGACAGAGGCTGCTCTGCTCTGTCTGATCTGTGTTTTTAATAGATGGCAAAGGCGCCCAGAGCTCTCCTTAATGCCGTATAAATCTAAATAAGTGCAGCTTCTCTGCTCTGCTGGAAAGCACTTGGGCAGCCCAAGAGGCTGGGTGCTGGTCAGATGTAGCACCCTGGTCTGGTGGTGGGGCACCCTGTGCGCAGATGGGAAGAGGATGGGGAGAAACACTCAAGAAGCCGTAGGACTTCCCTGGTCAGAAATACTGGGCTCAGAAAACTCTAGAAGTACTGCAGTCCAGGAGGGGAGACGCTGGACCCTCATATACAGAAGATACTGGAAGTTCGTGGTCCATTGAGGAGCCTTTCCCACGGGTGCAATGCGTCCACGGTCTGTCTCAGTCTCTTTGATGCTCCCACAGTGTAAAACACAATATTCTCATTTCCTAAATTGTTACTCCCATTGGACACCACAGGGGTCTGCTATGGGCCAAAAGAATTACAGAATCATAGAATCATTTGGTTGGAAAAGACCTTTAAGATCATCGAGTCCAACCATAGATTATCTGATGCACCAAACCCTTTGATGCCACCTTTGAGTGCAGAGCCCTGGGAGAGGGTCATTCCCTATGACTCTTCAAACTAGGTTTTATGGAGCCAGTGAAAAGATTTCCTAGCAAGGAAGAAAAATTTTCTGACTCCCCACCCCAATTTATGAACTCTCCGTCATGACCTTTTCCAAGTTCTGTGTGTCCTCCAGCAGCCAGGGCAGGTGGAGGATCCCTGGGAAGTGCAGGGTTACTGGAGCCCGGCACTCCTGGGAAAGGACAAGGAGGGTGCTACGTCCTCATGTCCCTGGGCATCTGGCACGCTCTGCTGGGGGTCAGTAGTCAGCACAACATGGCAGCAGCCTTGGATTGGTGTGAAAATGGGTCTGCTGTGCTCTGCATCCTACATCTCACTCAGCCCCCTCTCCTCTGCCTTGCCCTGGGAAACTACGTCAGCAACAAAATAAATGCACACACTTTGTTCATAGCAACCCACTTTGCATTCCTGTAGCATCACCCAGCAATCAAAAATTCAGTTCCCCAGCCATAGGCAAATATTAATTTCTGTCATGTTGCGGATGGGAAAAACGATGTCTGCAGGTGAAATGGAAAGCTGATCGTATGTCTTGCTCCTGCCAAGGGCTTTGCAGTGAGCTAGCATCTGAACAAAGAGTAGGACTCGTTTGCCTTGATCTGTGTGTACTTACAGCTCTCGCTCCTCCCTAAGGATCTGCACCCACTCTGGCTGCTGCCCCCTCCACTGACAAACATGTTTGTCACCATCTTCAGGTTCCTCTTAGCTTTGCCCATCCACCTCGAAACCTACCCACTGCCTCTGCAGCTCTTTGCCCAACCTTTGTAGAGCTGTCTTTGCTTCCTCTGCAGCTTTCTCAGTTCAGGCTCTCCCACTTCTTCTTCCAACCCCAAAGTACCTGTACCAGCCATCACACCATCTTCTGTACAAAATTCAACCGTCCTGCACTTGTCTGCTGCATCCCCATCAAAGGCTCACACTGGCTTCCTGCATTAAATACATTAAAAAAGACCCCCAAAACCAAAAACAACAAAAACCAAACCTTGTTCCTTCTTAACATCTTCCTGCCCTTAGCATTGGAACCATCCCATTTAGTACAAAAGGAAAATCGCCAGTGATTAGCACCACCAGCAAACTGAACAGTGCGTGCACATCCAGTTGGGTATTCACCGCTCAAACGAAGACCACGTTTGCCAGTGAAGAAGGAGTGGGAGTGTATAATGTCCTGGCCTGTGGTGGCATTTGTCTCTTCTTCTAGATCATAATAAATATTAATTTAGTTGAACATATAGAGACGTGTAAATCTTCAAGGCACTTTGCAAATATTAATGCAATTAATTCATCATCCCTCATTGCCAAAGATGATAATTTATCTCTGGCTAATAAAGATCTCTCTGAGGAAGCAATAATTTGATTTTTGAAAGTATCAAATGACAGGACTGTGTTGTTGTTGTTGATGTTAAACAAATAAGAACTCCCCAAAGGTCAGGTATCCAGGAAAAGATGCTTTTGCCACTGGAGAACTGGATCCCAACCCGTTAATAGCCTTCTTCTTATCAAGAAACAGCATCTCCAGCGCAGGACCAAGCAGCAAGGCTGAGAAGGTCCCCTCTGTATGGGAAGGTGAGAGTGACCTCCATTGCAAAGATTGTGTTATCCTCTGGTGAAAATGTTATTTAAGAGGACAACCTATGTACTATGGACCTTGTACCTACCTATGTACTTCAGGACAACTTATGTCCTAAAACTAACCACACTCTGCTGCATCATGTTGTTTAAACCACCACTGGGAGTTATCTGGACCGCTATAGCAAGTGAAAACCACAGTCACAGACCAAGACCCTTCTGTGCTAAGCTTTGCAAAAATCCCTGCCCCAAAGGGTTTATAGCAAGTAGCATTGCAGCCTGCAGGTGCTGCTGTAACACTGAGCTGGATGGTTCACGAGAGACTTCAGCACATGGAGTTTGACAAAGCTGACCCCTAAGGATTTGGCAGGGCCCTGGCCAGGCTCTGAGCAATGTGGACATGTGATGGTAGCAGGTTAGTCCTTTTGAATTAGCCTGTGCTACATGGCAAACACCTCTCTCCTGTCATTTTCCCACAAACCCCATAACTTGACCAATTCCATAATGTTTTGCTTTCGAAAGCTTAAAAGGCGACTAACAAGAATTACATGGTTATAGGTTTTAAATTTATTAATGAGGTTCCCTTTAGCCTCCATATGTGTGTGAAAGCAGGAATCACCACATTTTTCCATTAAGCTCAAGGGCCATCTAAAACCTTAACTAAGTGAACTTCCAAGCAGAAGTCAGTGGCAAGGTACAGGAACCTCCAGAGGGAAATTAATCTCATCCTAACCTCTGAATCCCTTCTCTTTCTGTTGATGACAGAGGGAGCCCTGGGTAAATACCCTTCTAGCCTTGTAAGGCAGGTTGAATCCTCCACTTGAGAAATTGCTCCTTGTGAATTAAATTCATTATGAATGCGTAGATGTAGGATATGCTGTCCTTAGGTTTAGGGACACTCTGGACTCCAATGAACTCAGAAGTCTCCATCCAAGGGCCAGGCAGAAGCAAGGACACTGCAGTGGTATCTTGGGAATCTTTGACCAAGTACGGACTTCAGGACCTGTCCTACTGCTCCTAACCAGCTGCTTAGTAATAGCTCTTGTAATCTGTAAGGCTGCAAGACTGCAAGACAGCTAAACTGTGGGGAACCCTCTCTATGTAGTTTCTCAAATGGTTTTGCTGCTGATTACATCTCATGAAAGGTGAACTGCATTAGGTAGTTTTGAGTGACCCTCTGGAAAAAAAAAATTCTAGCTCCACTACAGCCTTGGTTGTTTCTCCTTAGCAAACCAGTTGCCATACTTACAGAAATAGAGATTGCAGCTCATGCCTTCTTCATTCTCATTTTAGGCTAATTGGCATATGCTTCCCTCTGGTCTCCACCCCGATCCCTCCCCATATCATGTCCTAATCACTGCCTGGCTGCTACTGCCTCATCTTCATTAGAATGACATTTCAATATTCATGTAGATCCATTCAGCCACCTTTTGCTGTCTTTGGTTCCCAGGCAGTGATATTTAAGCCTTAATACCAGAGTTATTGGTCATTACTTTAGTCTTTAATCATCATGAGAGACCAATGAGAAGAGCTAACCCTTGTATAAATCACTCTGTAACAAGAGAGGCAGTAAATTTTTTAGAAGATTTAAAACTCATAAGCCATTCCTGGTCAAATCCAGAGGGCTGTTTACAATGATTTTGGCAGAGAAAGGAGGAACTCAGTTTGGTGTCCTGAATCCCCACTCCTAAACGATTAGACTTTTTTAGTAATAGCTTGCATTTCTGTAACAGCACCTTCTACCTGAACACCTCTTAACTTCACACAAGCTATTCTGCTCTGGAGTAATTTACAGCAATGAGTTTTACGTTTTCCCGTCCCTGACTTGACTGATGCTCTCCTCCTATTTAAGGATATGGAAAAGCAGGGGCTCTTCAGCAGGAGCACCTGGTGACACCAGCAACCTGCACTCAGAGCCTCATTGCCATGAGGTTATTTATCATACTGATGTACGCTGACACCAAAGCAGGCTGGCTTCTGGCTACCTGGGCCTTACCTCTCTCCCAGTACAGTATCCAGGATCTGAAAGGTACTGGAGTGAGCAGCTGCCTGGCTTTTGTTGGGAAGGTCTCCTCTGTGCTCGCACCTCCGTCTGTGGCAGTCAGGAGAACTCAAGGTTTTTCCTGGGATTTCTGGGCACAGGGGACCATGAAAAGCTGTTCATGTGCTGGAATACACTAGACTCAATGTGACTGAGAAGGGGAGTGCTGTATGCAAGGGTTTTAGAGTGTCCCAACCACTGAAGAGTTGCTTTTGGTAAACTGAGGCACCTGAGATCATATATAGAAAGTTTCCTATAACAAACCTGTGCTCAGTAGGCCATAATAATCAGCTCTGTGTTAGGCAGGGAGTGGGTTTAAAGCCTTGGGCACCCCACTGCAGAAACTTGTTCCCATGTTACTTGTGCCGGGAGAGGTGGGGGGAACTGTGCAAATAACAGGGGACAGTTTTTGGGTTGGTTCATCATAGGCAGTAATGCTTCAACGCTATAACCAGGACTTTGCCTGCTGCTCTCACCTTTGGGCAATCCCATGCTCCTTTCATGCAGTGACCAAGCAGAAGTCTTGAAGACAGCTCCCCCCTGCTTGAGCGACAAGCCTCCTCTGCAGATGTTTCTTCATGCAGCAGTCAACCTCCCTTGGCACGTCTCAAACCTCGCTACTGTCAGCATCGCACGAACTTTATGGGAAAAAGACACTCCAAACTCTCAAGGCTGAGGATCTAATTACTTTAAAAGTGTCTTTATATCATTATATTCACATTAAAATAATAATTTATCACTCTCCATTGTACTCTTAATGATGCTTGAAAATAATAGGCCTGAATCAATACTGTGCCCAGTACAAATGTGGTGGAAGAACAGGGAGAACCTTAGCAAAGCTGATTGCATGTCCCTGATTTTTGGCTGGTTTGGTGTTTTGACAATCTCTGTCCTAAGGGTAAGCTCCTGCCATGCAAACCAATCCTGCTGAGGGGCTCAATGAGACCTAGAAGTTGCATGTCCAGTGTTGCATTTTCATACATTTGGGGCACATTGGGCTAATAGCACGTGCAGTGAAGAGTTCATCTGTATATGTATATATGTGTGTGTATATATATGCATAAATCCTCCTTTTTGGATAAAGTCCTTTGCATACCTTGGTTATTGAATAGATTAAAAAGCAGCAGCAGATCCTTGGAGCAGCTGTAAGGTCTGGAGTGTGGGGTTTCCAGGGGTTAACAAGGTTCATCTCCCATTTCCCTCTGCTTCTCCATGCATGGTGGAAGTGACTCCAGAAGACAGTTTAGAGTCAGTGTGCAGAGCATGGAAAACCAGGAATATTTCTGCAGTAGCGGCTATTTTCAATGCTCTGATTACTTTGACTTCATTGCAGTTCTTGTGGCTGGAGTTACTGCGTCCAGACTCAGGATGCCTCCAGGGCTGCAAAACCATCCTTTGGGAGAGGGTGGGATACACACAGCCCTGAGCAACTTGGGCCCCGTCGCAGGTGTTTGTGTGTGTGAGGCACCAGAGTGGCTCATGCCAGGGTCCATGCAAGAAGTACCTGAGCAGTTCTGGAGAGTATTTTGTAAAAGCATGAGAAATTACACACCTCAACACTACTCTGGCACTGAGCCTACTCTACCTCCCAACTATACCTTTCAGAAGACTTGATTAGATTTTGCTTTACAAGAATTTCCTATCCCGTCCAGTCGCATCAGAAGAATTTCCTCCCTCTTTCCGCTCCCTGGATACTACGTGTGGCACTGCAAACCTAATGCATGTCCTGATAGCAGGGTTAGAAACAGAGGTAGCAGCGGAGGATGGCAGGAAGAAATCTGCTGGCTGAGGCAGGAAATAGCTTGGAATAAGGAAAGCCAGCAGCCCCCTGACACCATCCTATGGGATGGGAGACACAGGTCAGTTTTCTATTTACCTGACTGAGGAATTAAATGGATACTGTCCTAATTACCTGGTCTGACCCATCATCCTCCTTAGTTCTGTCTCTGTCAGCCAATAAAATGGGCCAAGGGCTATTTTCTGGTCTTCTGGCAAGTGGCCGAGCATTGTGTATGTGGATGTGTAGGCTGGTCATGTCCAAACTGCTTGACGGGAAGAATCCCTTGCTCATGCTAGCTCCAAAGTCAGCATAGGCTTTGACTGGGAAAGTGCTGCCAAAATGGTGATGAACAGCATGGTAACAGGTAAGCAGCGACGGGTAGTGTTCAAGTCTGTGCCAAAGTCATGTTCAGTTTAGTGCTGCAAATGTTAGATGGTTCTTTTCTCTTTAGCGTCCTATATATGAGATTCAAACAAAGAGGATTTGTATTTGCAAAGGAGGTTGTTCATCATCTTTCAACTTAAAGGCCCAATAGCTACAGACCTCCACCCCACACTTAGCCTGGAGAAGGACCTTTTGCATTAGCCTCTGGTAGTGTTTGGGGGGAAAAATGCAGAACCTCCAGATGGAAGATACCAACCACCTTTGGATTCAGCTGTGTGGTGATGAGTAGCCTCTAAGCCAGGGCAACTATTTGGGCACCCACCCTGAAGCTGGACATGGAGAATTTGAGTGTACGGGCAGGTAATCCCAGCTCTACACTACTTATTTTTTAGAGGTGTGGCTCCTAGTTCACACATTCCTGGTTCGGCTGAACTGCTTTTGTTTAAGGGAAAGTTAAATCAGGGATAAATTAAACAAGTTGAGTATTTTACTTAACCCAGCTCAACCCAAGTTCTGTCTATTACATGACCTGATGTGATCTGGAAATCTTTCAGCTGAAAACTGGGATTAGCAAAAGGCTTCCTAGTAACACTGTGTCAGGTAAATGACACACAGGATGCTGCTGGGGCTTTGACTCAGCCAAATGGGAGTAAATTAGTTGCTTTGGCATTCATGTCTGTCTCTTCCCCCAGTTTCAGTTAATTAAATGGAGTGAAAATATCTTTTATTTATTTATTTATTTAGTCCTTTAACACAGTGTTTGTTGAATATTGTTAAAATCAGCTGTCTCCTGTTTCATAGGTAGCTGCAAAGGAGTACTCTGTATAAGTAGACCTCCTTGTTCCCACATCCAGAGTCAAAAAGCAAATGCACATATACATCCACATCTTCAAATAGAAGATATTTTCCCACTTAAGACTTGATATCACAGATCTTAAAGCACAGTTTCACTGAAGCTAAAGGAGGAGCTTTAGGAGGATGATGAAATACTTACTCCAGGTTCAGACTTTAAGGTATGAGTTAAGGTTTTTAGAGTGTCCGGGGATACTTTGTGAGTGTGAGCATTCAGGGTAAATGGGATAAGGATATCTGCTTCATGCCTTCATATATCACAGCCTGATTCTTGCCTTCTTATGGGGAATATCCTTGACTGTCATGGGAAAATGCATATTGATGAACTTCCCAAAATATAGCCAAGCTTGGCTGCATCCTTTATTTTTTCATTAGTCACTAGCCATTTCAATTAGAAAGAGCATTAGCTCACAGATCATAAATTCAGGAGAGGAGGTGGTATCCCTCACTGCTCTGCAGTGGGATCTAATGACTTCTTTGCTTCAACAATAGAGAAAGCATTTAAAGTAATGTCCCTTATGGATAGTCTCCAGCACATGTGATGACTTTTTTAGAGTACTCCGTATATTTAGCAATGAAGGAGGGCAAAATTGTGAGCTCTTCTGTTAGAAAGAGCAAGGTTTTAAAAAAAAAACAAACATAAGTTTTTTTCTTGTTGTTGTTGTGCCTTGTCGTTGGACAGGTTTGGGACCATCTCACCTGTCAGAGCAGGAAAAACACATTGTGTAGGAGCTTGGTCCTAGGTGTTATCTACCTGCAACCTTCCTGCCTGTGTGCTGCGTGGGCACGGCTGGTGTGTGCAGGGGAGCAGCGGTCCTGTGCCCCAGAGCCTGGCGTCCAGGCTATGAAGACTGTGCAAGGCAGAACTGAACGCATGCAGTTGGCGAATCCTCTCTGTCCTGTGCACAGCTTAATCTCACCTTAAAATACACCTCTGCAATATCACCTGCCTTCAGCAGGTCCCTGCTCCTGTGACTGCTGTACGGTGCTGTCTGTTGTCCTGCTGCACAGTGCCTGTCTGAGAGACGCTCCTGGTGCCTCTGTGAAGAACACAGCAAATACATACGGGAACAGCAATGTATAGTGCCCCTTCCCTGCCATCCTAAAGCAGTGGGAGCAGAGAAGGTAAAATATTTAGACTCCAGATGTCTTTATTTGCCAAAATAAAAATCCTTGCTGTAAAATATCTACAAAATGTAATTAAAATTGCCATTTATTTTTCTCAGTGTTGCTAACATTGCTAGCAAAACTGAGTCACTTGGTGCTGCCAAATATAGCATTCCAGGTGTAAAACCCTCTCAGATGTTCATGACATTTTGCACGTAAATAGTGAGTCATTGAGAATGATTTGGTACTATCCATATGCCTGATACAGAAATACTGCGATGAGTGGGAGGTCAGTGTACACACACGACAGGGTAATGTTTGAGAATGAAAAAATTGTGTTTGTGCATGGTTCCTAACAAAGACACTGAATTTTGCACGTACTGATTATTCTGCTCTCAAGACTGTTTTACAGAAGCGGGTGACCGTGACCCTCCATCCCCCTACTTGCTGCTCCATCTCTGAATATCAAGTTGGAGGTTTTTTGTCGTACCATGTTTCCCTTTTCCAATTCTTTTTTTTTAATTTCTTTAACTTAGCTTGTGTGAGAGACTGGTAAACCATGCTGCTCTGTAGATGACATCTGGATGTACTGAAGGTAACAGCCCGATGCCTGGTGTGCTGCTGTCTGTCCAAGAAGACCGCTCTCTGTGCCTTTCGGCTGCTGCTCTGCACCAGGCAGCCATATAGGCTGTGTTTTCAGGCACCGTGTTTTCCTGGGAAAATGGATGAGTTTCTGGAAAGCAGGTGGGAATGGTACACCCTGTAATTATGCTAGCCCTGGAGAAAGGCAGTGCTCGCTGAAATACAAGCCACTGAGTTGAGACGAATCATTTCAGCCTGACAGACAGAAGTCTCTCTTCTCATCAGTTACACGAGGAAAACAAAGTCCTCTGTTGCTATGAGTGTGTGAGCTCAGCACCAGACCTGCGCTGAACCATACGTCGCAGGCAGTCATAGAATCATAGAATCATAGAATCATTTGGTTGGAAAAGACCTTTAAGATCATCGAGTCCAACCGTACCTGTCCACTACTAAACCATGTCCCTAAGCGCCTCGTCTACCCGTCTTTTAAATACCTCCAGGGATGGGGACTCCACCACTTCCCTGGGCAGCCTGTTCCAATATTGACAACCCTTTCCATGAAGAAGTTTTTCCTAATATCTAATCTAAACCTCCCCTGGTGCAACTTGAGGCCATTTCCTCTTGTCCTATCACTTGCTACTTGGGAGAAGAGACCAACACCCACCTCGCTGCAACTTCCTTCCAGGTAGTTGTAGAGGGCGATAAGGTCTCCCCTCAGCCTCCTCTTCTCCAGGCTAAACAACCCCAGATCCCTCAGCTGCTCCTCATAAGACTTGCTCTCCAGACCCTTCACCATCTTCCTTGCCCTTCTCTGGACACACTCCAGCACCTCAATGTCCTTCTTGTACTGAGGGGCCCAAAACTGAACACAGTACTCAAGGTCCAGCCTCACCAGTGCGAGTACAGGAGAAGGATGTCATGGCAGGATGTCATGGCAGGATGTCATGCTGGTCCTGTGCTGCAGTGGGCCTTGAAGCAAGCTCAGGCACCTCTCATGCCTGGCACACATGGCGGCTGTGCTGCATCCTTGGCACCCCTGAGTCTTCCTTTCTTTGTCTGATGGTTAATCCTGCCATGCTCTCTCTCACTCTTTCATCTCTTGTTTGAGTAGCAATAACGTTTCATCTCCAGGCTTTGTCTTGCTGAAAAAAGCAGTGGATGGCTGGGTACATTATGCCTGTTTTCCCTTGGTCTTCCTGAATGAAAAAAGTGCTTAACTTCTCATTTCCCTCTCTGTCAAGGGTAATGCACTGCATTGTGCTAATGCAACATCACTGACCTGCTTGTTATACAGCTTTCTTTGCTTTCTCCCTGCTTTCTCTCATCACAGGGTGTTTCTTCTTGTTTATCACCTTTTGCATTGCACTGTTTGCTCTGCATCTCCACATTGCTTCTCCTTCCACCAATTCCCTCTCTTTTTTTACCCAGCTCCACTTTCTGTTATTTCCTTTTCTTCCTTATCCTGCCCATGCATTTCCCTGATGTCTTACCATGATGGTCCTCCTGCCTGTGCTGTAGAGAAGAGCCAGGCCAAAAGGCAGCTTCACCGGGAGGATTTATAGGGAAGCTCTGTATAGACAGTGGTCCCATCAGTGCTATCAGGAGTTCATTAAATAATAGCAAGGATGATAGAGTCTGTATGAAAGATCATTAAACTGGAAACACGATTTTCTTATTTTGGATGAAGCACAGGAGCATCCCCTTTTCCTTGTTCAGTTCTGTGTTCCCATCTGTCTAACTCAACAGAATTAAATGATTGGATGTTAGGCATGAATTACATTTATAAAAGCAATAAAGGACTAGAAAGGATGAGAAGAGGTCACCCTTCCACGCTGCAGCAGGATTAAATAAATCTTGGCCACCACTACCAGAAGTTTGTGTAACATCTTAGAAGCTTCTTAGCTTGTAATCCACCGCCTTCTGAGGCAATCTGTGTGAGAGCTCCACTACCCTTCCTGTTAGAAGGTTTATTGTCTGTTTTCCCTTTCCTATTAGGTAACATATGTCTCCATGTGAAAACCAAACCACTTTTTTTTTCCCCTCTTAATGAACACAGAGAGCAATGGATCAGAATTGTCTTTATATTGACACTTGAAGGTGATTAATGCACATCCACATACCCACAGACCTAATAATTTCATTCTTTCTTCATTAGCCATGTTGTCCAGCACTGGTATCACTCCCTTTGCTTTGCTCTGGGCTCCCTCCAATTTGACGACCCCTTCCCAGTGCTCTTGCTGAGCCTCCTTCCTGCCAGGTTCAGTGAATAACTCCCTCTGGGGCCTTCAGTAAATGATGGTGTTTAAGAAGTCCCTGAGTGCCATGTACCTTGTTTGCAGCAGTGTCACAGGGTTTGTCTACGGAATACAGTCACTGTAAAATCTGTTTCTGTATGTGATGCTCTGGCTTCTCCACACCAATTCCCTGCGGGGACTCTCCCGGCTTGCATTAAGTGCAAGTGCCTTATTTCACTTCAAGAGTGAAACTGTGAACAAAGACGGGATTCAGCTCAGATGAAGTCCTACCTTTTCGTGCCCACAAACAGGGGTCTGCCTGTCAGCAGGGTGTCTTAATTGAGCCACTCCAGAGGCACGGCAAGGTTCAAGCGCCTAAGGAAAGCCATCTGGTACTGCTGGAGCTGCCCAGGGAACCCCACCTCACCTCTGGACACCAGTCCCAGGAGGTATGGGTTTTCCTTAGACTTTGTGTCATGTTTCCCAGCTGTTGTGGTTTAACCTGGTAGGCAGCTAAACACCACACAGCCTTTTGCTCACTGCCCCGCTCCCCAGAGTGATGGGGGAGAAAATCAGAAAAAATAAAATAAAATTTGTGGGCTGAGATAAAGACAGTTTAATAGAACAGAAAAGGAAGGTATAATAATAATAATAAACAAAACAAGTGATGCACAATGCAACCACTCACCACCCACCGACCGATGCCCAGCCAGTCCCCGAGCAGCGACCACTGCCCCCTGGCCAACTCCCCCCAATTTACACACTGAGCATGACGTCATATGGTATGGAATAGCCCTTTGGTCAGTTTGGGTCAGCTGTCCTGGCTGTGCCCCCTCCCAGCTTCTTGTGCACCTGGCAGAGCATGGGAAGCTGAAAAAGCCTTGACTGGTGTCAGCACTACTTAGCAACAACTAAAGCATCAGTGTGTTATCAACGTTATTCTCAAACTAAATCCAAAACACAGCACTATGCCAGCTACTAGGAAGAAAATTAACTCTATCCCAGCTGAAACCAGGACACCAGCCCAACCTGGAAGCCTGCTAAAGGATCTCAGCCATATTAGTCACCTAACAGTGGACAACCAAGCTGAGCCCTGGTGTCTGCTATAGGGTGAGCTGAATCACTTGCCAGGAGCCACTGACTGTGTTGACTAATGAGCCATATGGGCCTGTGGAGGTCTTTCTGCCAGTCTGTGAGTTAGATCTCTAACATTTAGCTGGTGGAGACACAGCACACACTGCCCCTGAAGTCTGCCTCCATTTGACATGCCCTTCATTACCCTGCCTGGCAATGGCAATCTGTAGTTTACAGATTAGAGGGGCATCTCCTAGGTGGTACACATGGATGCAACTCCATAGGCAATGAGTAGCTCCCCTATTTGCTGCTCTTTCTCTGCTTTGTTGACTGTATTGATTGGTTCTCCACAGACTACCTAGGACTCATCTCTGTTGTCCAGCATGGTTTGAGTTGCTTCTGGATGTTCTTCTGTCCAGGAATACATGCACACTTTTTGTTTGTGCACAAGGAAATGTTCTGCTTCCAAGAAATGCATCTGTTCCAGAGGATTGTTTATGATGCTGAGGCTGTATTCATTCCCTTGGCACCACTGACTGGGTAAACAGGTAGATTGTAAGGAAGCAGCATTGGTACTTTAATCACCATTACATTAACTCAGAACTACAATAAACTGGCAAATTAGGCTACAAATTTTAAAAGAAAAAAATTAAAATCATTAAAATTTAAACTAAATTAAAAATTCACAGTCTACCCAGAGGAGGCTGCTGAAAGTCATGGAACCACGTTTCTACAACGTGAGAAGTCAGAGAAGTTACAACTTTCACAATGACGGTGGAGCATAGTTGTGGGAAAAGTCAATGATTTGTGCTTCCCCTTACTAACTAGATAAGTTGTCCTGTCTTCAGCTGGATGGAAGCAATCTGGTTTTGACAAATCAGTGTTGGATGTTTCTTACCACTTTGCTTTCCTTTAGGTGCCTACGTATCAACTGTTTCATTATTCGGTCTATTTTCTTTCCAAGCATCAAAGTTAAGCTTACTCATCTGGAATTCACCTTTCCTTTTATGATAGTACTGTTTGCCCTTCTTGTCTCTTCTGGTACTTTTCCTCCATGAGATCTTAAAGATAATCTCTTATCATGCAACAATTGCTTTTGGTAGTTCCTGATGTACCCTACAGCTTATTTCATCAGTCCTCACTGGCTTGCAGGCACTTAACTTATCCAAATATTATTTAACCTGTGCTGACCTGCTCTTCTCTCTATGCACCATTAATTTCAATTAAGTTGATAATCCAGTCATAGTTAATTTTATTTTATCATTTTTTTTTTCCTTTTCTTCAGTCAGGTTGAAGCAAAAAGCTACTGTACCAAGCAAGAAAGATAAAGCCATCACACAAAAAAAGCACTTCAGGTACATAGCTTAGGAGTTACATAGCAACAGCTGGCCATGAATTACAGGGAGAAATTATCCACAGTCTAGATGGCTCCATTCAGCTAGGAAGTGGTACTCTTCCAAAGCTAAAAATGACATAAAAATCAAAGGGGGCCTAAAATTTTATCAGTGCTTGAAAGGAAGGGAGGAGTTTGGTTAAGTGAAGTTAGTGAAAGACTGGCAGTCTGCCTGACTCACAGAAAGTCAGGGAGACAAAGATGTGGTGACAGGGTGAGATCATCACCCTATTAAACTCCAGATTGAATTCCTCATTAAGATATTTGAAGACCGACTCATTTGTTTCAGAAAGATGCATGGGTATTACCTAGGAAAGTAGTGCTTGAGGCAGGGATGTCTATCTATATCTTTGATAATCCTGTTACTTAAACTGTGAACTTCTTGGGGCAGAGACCGTCTATGTGTAAACACAAAAGGACAGCAGTTACGGCCCTGAATAAGCTTTTAAATATTTTCATAATCAAGCAATACACAGCAGGTTTCAGAAAGACAGATTGCCTGGTTTGTTATATGAATTTGTTATACCATCACCTCGTCCTGCAAGTCCTCAGTGTTTGCAATAGCCTCTTATCTTAAATCTTAAAGAGATTATAAACTCTTCAGTGCAAGGGAGACTTTTATTACACACATATAAAACAGCAAACATTATATCGGAGCCAAGCATTTCCACTGCTTACTTCATTAATGTAAACAGCAACAATAATAATAATGAATTGATTAAGGGGCGTACAATGGAAAGTAACTCAGAGTAACAGGCTGAATTTAAAACTGAAAAAATGAATCTGATTATCAGCACAAACTCCTTACACAGACATCGATCAGGACGTGGCACAGTCTCCCAGGAAAAGCGTTAACACAGCTATCATTTGTGTCCCTTATGATCAGATTGGATAATATTCTGTGTGGAACAATCAATCCTGTATTATTCCAAGGGGAATGGACAGTGATTTTCATCTGTAATTTCAATTTCAAAGATGGATAGACTATTTCTTTGTACAGAAAGTGCAGAAGTTTGGGAAGGGAGTTTTATACATCTCCTGAGACAGCAGAAATTTGGCTGGAACTAGAAGAGCAGAGGGCAGGGGCAGGAGGGAAAAAATGATGGCCATGCCAAGAGCTCTTTCTATTTGACCATAGGCTGGATCAATTGCTGGTCTACTCACACCACCTGGAAACCTGCGCAGAAACCTCCTGCAAATGTTCTGGTAACAGCATTGAGTTGGTCAGGGATAAGACCTTGGCCTTTTTGTCAAAACAATGCAAAAACCAACAAGTAATGAGAAATGAATGCAGGGGCTTAGGCTGAAGGAAACAGAGGAGACAGAAAAAGAAGCAGACTGGCCAAGAACGTAAATTGCATGAGAAAAGATAGGCAAAAACCAATTTAAGCTACAGTCAGGCAAAGGATAAAACAGGTGAGAAACACAACCACGTCAAGGCAAAGCTCTAGAAGCATAAAGCAGCCCTGCTTGAGATGATGAGGCAGTTAGGAAGAGAATAGCTGCAATACACATTTCTCAGGTCTTTTGAGATGCATACAGAGAAGCTGTCCCTATTTACCTGGAGGTCAGTCCAGCCCTTCTAGTGGAATAAAAGGATATTGATGAAGATGGACATCTGGTTGTCAGGAGCACAGTACAATTAATAAGAATAAATGGACTTTTTGCTTGCAAAGCATGGAGAAGCTTGTTTGTGCATGTTGATGAGCAGCTACAGTTTGAGATCTGACCAAAGCTCAGACAGATGTAGATGTACTTGTACCTTGTAGATGTCCAGCTAGTCCAATCCTCCAAATAAAATTAGGGAAAAGGCTCCAGCAGATAACTACCATCACAGAAGATATGCTTGAGATAGTACTAAGAAAGAGCGAAGTATCTGGAGGTTGAAACATGAGGCATGTTACAAATCTTCAAACACCCTCACAGCTAAAATCTCTGTGTGAATTAACTGTTTGCTAACTCAGCAATAATGAATTTGGGGTGATATGGTTTTTGTATCAGCTCGTACAGTCCCAGAGAACTTCTGTATGTGCATGAAGTCTGAAAGAGGAGCTTGTGAGTACTCTTGGTGTGAACATTGATAGAGTACTCAAATGCATTGGATGAGGGTTCAGCTCCTCTCCAGCGTGCCCTGGCTGGCCACCAACAGCACCACGGGCAGCTTAAACTGGGGAATTGCAGAAAACAGGAGAAAGTTTGAAGAAGTGAGTATATGCTTGTGCTTGTTAGCAGTTTTAGTTAATAAGGACATAGATGTTCTTCTCCTTCCAATTACTTAGCCTGAGTATGATATCTTAATATTAGCATTAAGAATAATTAGCATCAGCTAATATTTTCAAAAGACAACACAGTAACATGGCAAACAGAAGAAGGGTCAATTTTTAGAGCCTTTTGCTTTATCAAAACACAGAATGTGATGTGGTCCAGTGAGCCCACTGAAGAAGAAACTATCATATCTAAAATGAGATATCACTATACCAGTTATAAGTAGCACTGTAGTAGTATGACAGTCTAGGGACATCAGCCCAACTCCTGAGTATATCATATAAATTGTACCAGGCATCAGAGGGTCCTCCAGGCATTAAGACTGCAAATGACAGCATTCTTTTAGGGCAGGGAGGAAGCTCTCCAGAGCTATATTACCAAACTGCAACATTAGACCGAAAAAAGTCACAGCACAACAGAGGAAAACCAGAGTGACATTGTGTCAGAAAGCTCTTGGCTTTGCAGGGTCTCAGCTAGTCCTTACACAGATGGAAATAGTAAGGTTATGCCCCACACTGAAGGATGAGTGAAGGCATCCAGGGATTTATGAGGCTGGAAGGAGAGTCTCCTTCCATATTCTGCACGTATCCATGCAGGAACACATTACAAAACTAAATATTAGCATTGCCATCTCTGGAAAGCATGCAAAGAAATGTTGTACAGAAGGATTTCTGGGGCCAAAGTGCACATCAGCCTGACCAGTGACCCGGAGCTCTGAGCTGTGCTGTGAGCCAGTGCACGGACGGGGACACAGCCCTGAGCAACCTGCTCTAGCTGACCCTGCTTGGAGCAGGGAGGTTGGACGAGATGATGTCTAGAGGTCCTGTCCAACGTCAGTGATTCTGTGATTCTGAGTATTTTCATCTCTAAATTCCAGGGAAGCTTCCAAATCACCAGCTTGGTTTCATTTCTTTGTTTGCTTGTGTGGTTTTATCTGTGGCATGGGGAGCCTCTCTTAGGAATTTTTTTTTTTTTAAATCTTGACTTTGCTTTGTTATGAACTGCAGACAAATAACAGGAACTTAATAGGTTAAAGAAACCAAAGTTAATTTTTTGGATATCTTCAATTGATATGCACTTAGTGAGCCAAAGTATGTGATGTTTAATTAACCTTCCAGTTCAGTGAGAGGTTTCTTGGTCAAAGATTCTGGGAGCTGTTCTTCTGTGTAAAGCTTCCAAATTTGTGAATACAATTGAAACCAACTGCTGAAAAATCACAGTGTCTGCTTCATGGTAGCCTGCACTCACACAAAGACTGGAGTACTGTAGTGAGAAAGAAACAGGGAGAAGGAGGAGTTAATTAAGAAGGTTATGACGTTAACTGTTCTTTTATTGGGTTTGAAATACACTGAAAGGTATCATTTACTGATACACAGAAATGCAGGACAAGCCACAGAACTGTATTGCAATGTGAAGCAGGGCTGCTACAGAGGAAGCTGAAATCAATGCAAAAAGTAATAGAAAGCATGGCAGTGTAGAATAAAATTCTGGCAAAGTTTGAACACTCCCAACCTCATGATTAGTCCAGGATGCTGGAGATGGCCTTTAACAGTGATTAAAGACTACAGATAGGCACTTGGAAAGTGGGGAGATTTTAAAATCCTCGTGCTGACCCAATGACTGAGAGCTACTCACTAAAGCATTAGGCACAAGTAGCGAGAGAGCAGCCAAGGAGCAGCCACCTGTAACGTGAACCCAGGGATGGTTTGGTGCAACAGCTGAACTGATGCATGAGGTGGGAGTCGTCAGGGCTTATCAGATGGTTGGGACCTGCCTGTGGCAATGTCCCAACAAGTGTCTCTTTCTAGAGCTGTCTGAGAGGGGTTTTGGATTCAAGTCTTGACATACGTATAGCAGGGAGGCTTTGCAGCCCAGTAACAGATTTCTGCTATTACAGGTTAAAGGCCACAGGCTTTGCGTTGACCTGACAGTCAAGGCTTAGTCAGTCCAGACTGATGACTTGTCTTGGCTTGCCTAGGTTGAGTTGTTTTTAACTTTTTTTTTTAGGATACCAATTGTCTAGCAGTGATGTAACTATGGCCTATGTCTGTTTTAGATCAGCTTTAGTGATAACAAAGAGTTACGGTGTAGATTGAACAGTCTGTGAGTTCAAAATAAAATGTGGTGTGGAAAAGTACAGACATGGGATGATACCAGAGGTCCCTGACTTAAAGACAAATCTTAAAGATCAATCAATGGTCACTGCAGAAGTGCAGCCTTATGTTGCTCAGGTAAAACTAGTTTTGGAGATAACAACAAGAACAGAAAAACTGAATAATGAGCATAATCAGAAGAAAGAACATGTTAAGAAAAAGTATAAAAATAAATCCCAGCAGACCCAAAACTGAGGAAGAGCAAAGCATCAGCATTAACATCGCATGCCTCCCAGAAGAGAGGATGAAGAAAGCCCCACCACAGATACCCTACTACTTGTGGCAGACATCTCAGGATACCGACAACATATCACAACCTACCTCCCTGCCTTCCTGAGTAAGGCTGAAATGGTCAACCACAGCAGCCAGACAGCCACAGTACTGAAAAAAAGGGCAGATATCTAAAAGTTGTTGTTTTGTTTTGTTTCTTTTTTTCTCAAATAACAATTTTAACAGCATCATTGAGACTCCTCTGTATTAATTTCGAATATACATATATAATTTTATGACTGGACTTATCATTTGGACTACTATGTTTTGAAAACTTTAGCTGGACTAACAATAGCTTCATAGAGCTCCATATCTATGTCAGGTATGCTCCATTCCTGCCCATAGCAAGATTTTGAGTGTGACAGCTTAGAAGTCCATCACAAAGCTGTAAGAAGCACCAATTAGCATTCTGGTTCCTGTTTTTCCAATTCACTGGGCTTCACACATGAGACTTGTGAGCTAAGTAGCGGTCTGGAGAGAGACTGTATGGGAGATTAAATCTGATCTGTCTGTTCTGGGGAATGGGGATATATTGCATGCGGTCTTAGACAGCAAAAATTTACCTGTGGAGACATACTGTTGATATTTCTGGCTACCTTCTTGTCTAGTTCATTATCTACCGTAGAAGTGTGAATGTTAGCAAAGGAGAATGCAGTTGGCTCCATTTTTCTTCTTCAGATCTGCTTTCAAGGTTCCCAAATTCCGGCTGCAGCAACATTTCGATGGGAGCAAAAAATTAAAAAAGGGAACAGAATTAGCCCCCTTTCCTTGTGCAAGTAGTTAGTGAAGACAAGCCCCACATAAACAACTGTCCTGGACTTGAAAAGAAAATTGTTGTATATATCACAATTGTTAACATAATTATTGCATATAGGTGTAAGAGGTCACCTAGCCGTCTTTTCTACAGACAGTAACTAATTTGTAATTTAGCATGTTGAATGCAATAGACGCGGCTGAAAGCATTTCTCATTTTCATGAGAATAGAGGGCTCTGATCGGATTTGTCGCTGGTGTCTACAATGGTGCAAATGGAAGGCAGAAAAGAGCACAGGTCTGCTCTGATGAGCCTCTGCTTACATAAGGGATGTTGTTTGAAGGCAGAGATCTGAAGGTGCCTCTGAAAATTATGCATGATTTTCTTTATTGTATGAAAGCAGCCCATAAGCTGATTACCTGCCATCTCCATTGTATTTCAGTCTTCAGTGTAATTTGCCTTTTGCTATTCCTTTGTTCCTCACATATACTTTAGAACAAGATTGCGTATATTTTTTCTTTTGAAAAACTTAAATCCTCTCTTTTACTTTTTAACTTCTCTTGCAAAAGCCTCTTTTTTTTCCCCACATAATCTTTCGAGAGCCATACCCACTTGTGCCTGAGGCAATTTCTGAATATTTTGTTTTCAAAGGCAGGTGAAAATACAGGGCAGAGCATTGGCACGAGAGCCTTAAACACGGCTGGACTGTTGCTCTGTGTGTGCATACAAGAGCGTGTGAGAGAGGGGGTGTGTATTTATCCTACGGTCTACTGCCGATGTTTTCAAAACAGCTGGGAGGAGTCAGGTAGATCCTTCAGTAACCCTATGCACTGCCTCAGAGATGTTGACTGCTGTCTTCACGATACTTTTCAGATCTTTTTAAGTCTACATCTTATAAAAGATTCACATTAATATACACAATCTGGGTTCCCAAAAGGCCTTGGTGATATATTGCCATGTATAGATTTTTGTTTGACTCCCAATCCACAAAGTCCGCTCCAAGCTCTGATTTAGGAGGATTTTAAACATTAATAGATAATGTTGACTGACTGACTTCACCCCATGAGCTGCTGTCATTAGAAAGAACAATTGATTGCAATAACTACTTAGGCATTTCTATCTTTCTTTTTGGTATTGAAGACTCCCAGCCCCAGCAATTCCCTGCCAAACTGTAATCACATATCTCTTGTCTGTTCACTTCAGTGCAACGCAGTGGACTTCAGACAAACAACAGCAAAACACATCAGGGATAAAAAAGGACAGAATTTTAAATGAAAAAAAATAAATCAATAGCCCATTTTCACAGGGGTTGAAGGACTTGTCCTATGGACTGTGTTATCTGTGGAAAGGATCCTGGCACAGTAAATAGAAAGTCCTGCAGCAGAGAGCTAACTCTTTTTTTTTTTTTTCTGGAAAGGTCATATTTCCTGGTTTTATTGCTTTTTTAAAGTGACATTGGGACTGCTGAATCTTTCCAGCCATTAACCATCACTGTCTGGAAGAATCTATCCTGCTTAGGAAAGTTATAGGCACCTGCCTTATAGTGTGGGCAATCATTCTGGTCCTTCTGGGAGGGTGAAGCCCTGGGAGCCTTCAGAAGCATCAACTCGTCATTAGAGGTAGGGCTGGCCCAGGATTGTGTTTCCCCAGGCTAACGTGACACAGCCAGGTCAATCAGGCTAAAAAAAATCAAAGCAAAATACTCTGGTGGCAAGAAAGAAGCAGAGCCCAAATGCTTAGAAACCCACAGCCCATAGCAGCCAGGGAGCTGGAAGGCAGCATCAGCTGGGCTGCCCAAATGGCTGCAATTAACCTCCTGTGGTGACTGGAACAGACCACTTCCCCTCTGCTGCTTCCATGGCTTCCCTGAGTCCCTGCATTATGTATATAGGTTGTAAATATTTGAGGGGCTGTTGTTCAATGGTATTTAGACTGTGCCCAGCACAGCGGGGCCCAGGAGCTTTTGGGAAGTCCTGGTGGCCAGCTTGGCCACAGGAAGGTCTGGGGTTGCATGCACTGATCCTGCATGAGCCAGCAGCTGCACATTCAGGTCCTGGAGGTGTTCTTGCTCTTCGTGCTGCGGTGTGTGAACTGACTGAAGTTGGCCTTAGGAACTGGTACTTCTGTGAATTTTTCATTCCCGTTTCATCCTATACAATGTCCAGGAACAACAGCATCATTAGTCTGGATTTTCCCATATTGACATGCAGACAGGGGGAACATGCAGTTAAGCGGAGACATAATTTGAGGAATGTTAAGGCTCCTGTCCCCACTGTCCCACATTATTCAGATGGATGTGGTTTAGCATGGTTATTGCTGAAAGTCAATGCTCATCTGCTGCTATTCAGAGGTACTTGCAGCTCCCCTGGCTTCCATCCCTATGGCAGAGCAATCTTGCTACCCAGTGATAGATGGGAAATGTGGATACCATAGCAGGAATAATGATATACCCTCTATTTATTTACAGGGCAGACGACTGACCTTCCAGAATAAGTAGCACAGAGGGAAAACATGAGATATTTATTTATCTCCTTGCAAAACATTCCCCTACAAAACCAATAAAGTCTCCGCAGATTAAGATCACGGACTCTTCAAACCAGAAGTGAGAGGGCACTGGTCTCCCCAGTGACACCAGTAATCGTCCTTGGTTGTATAACTGAATTCTCTCCTTGTACAATCCCGTCGTGATCAGCAATCCAGGCTGGGCAAGATCGCACTTCGAATAGCGCACAGCTCTAATCTTTATCTTTCCAAACTCAGCACTGCCATAACCTTTGTCTCTGCTGACAGAATAACTTCTAGCCCCAGCCCCTCTGAGGATACATCTTGCTCTAGTCAATCCAACAATATCAGAGAATATTTTGGGGCACTGGCACTGGGCTGTCTGTGCTGCTGAAGTGCTGGAAGGCTCCCTGACATGCTTGTTGTCCATGATAACTAGCATCCTCCCAAATGATTCCTGGACACAGGTTGGCACCTAGGACCTGCCAGGGACCATGCAAAAGAGGCAGTTTGAATGCAGTCACCCTCTTTTGCAGGCTAGTACACTTTATTATCACAGGCATGGGGTGCACCATGCATGCTGGCTTCAGTATGAAACAATGTACCCAAGGATATTTAATTTATTTGTAGAGATTTAGCCTGATTAAATTCCAGTGTGTTTCTGAAGTTCTCATGTTTCTTTGCTGGATGCCCGGAACTGAACTGACCTATTCCTGTTGGTCCTGACAAAAGCCCAGCTCCCCTAACTGTTCAAGACAGAAATGAAAAATAAATAGGCTCAGGAACCACTCTGTGGCTACAGCGCAGCCACTGGTTGATAGAATTGTGAATAGGTTTTCTTGCCACAGTAGAATGGCTTAGAAAAACATCAGAGACAATGCTGCTGCAAACATGACATTCATCAGTACATCTGATGAGAGGCTGCAAATAAACAATGACGTTGCCAAGCATCTGTCAGTGGATACAGGGAGGCATTGGCCAAATGGGAAACATCTGCATCTTCTCCAAACAAGAATCAGTGGAAAACATGAAAAAAGTCTGGAAACCAGGCTTTTCTTTTAAAAAGGCTCATGGGTGTGAAGGAGCACAGACCAAAGCATCTGTGTACTGTCAGAAGATCCATGTAATTCGGATGACCTCACCATGGGACTATATGATGGGAAAGTAAAACCTGGAGGTGGCAGGACACAGGAGGAGGATAATGCAGAAGAGCTGGGCATAAGTGACACTGCAGGGTAGTTAAGCAGCACCAAATAAACACAGCCAAACAATACAGCAAACTGTTGCTGGTTTAAGAACTTGTTGGGAGGAACAAGCCTGAACTCAGATGCTCATCTTGCTACAGTGCTGCTATCAGGTATCAACAGGGATTCACATGTCATGGCTTCAACTGGTGCTTCCGTAAGGGCTGCTGGCAGGACAAGTAGCTCTTAGGATGCAACTGGAGGAAGTCAAGTACTAGGAGGTTGCTATCCTTAGCTGGACACAGCAGTTTTGGTGTCACAGTGGAGACATGGTATAAATCTGTTCTCCTCTCCCTGCCTTTCACTCCTCACCTCCAGAGTATCCAACACTGCTGTTGGTCACAGAGTCCACTTTCCTTGCTACGTCTCTGCTAACTCAACTAATTTAGCCCATACCTGCACCGTCGTCATCTCCCAGATCTGGTAGGCTAGGCTATCTCTTGGCTTTCATTGCTCAGTCACTTTGCTTTGTTCCCTTTTTGGCACACAGCTGGGAGTGCTGTCAATGGACCAGCATTAGGACTGTTAAAATCTCTGATAAGACTGGTCTAAAACTTGCTGCACTTTCAGCATGACCTTCTGAAGGTTCTTCTGCTCTGTGCAATGAATGTACAGAGTCAGTGTATCTGAGTGGGTAACACCAAAGGCTTGACATGGCTTGAAACAGTACTTGCTCCACATACCTCCCTGTAGGCTACCAGCCTTCCTTGGGCTTATGCACCCCATCAAGCAGTGGGATTTGGATATAAAATAAATGACTGGGCTTTCAGAAATCCAATATACCCAGAAAACCCATGACTGATTCTGCTGAAAATCAGACAATCTCTATTTAGATGCTGAAACATAAATTTGGGGGCATTATTTTAGGAATCAACACCTTAATTGCAGGGCAGGTGTGATTTGAGGATTTTGGGGCCACATTCCCCAGTGAAAAGAGAGCAAAGACAAGGTGAAGGAAAAGCAGGCCACAGAAAAGAAGGAAAAAGAATGAAAGGGTGAAAAAGGTGCATGATGGGTGAAAGATAGGTGGAGGAGGGGGATTCTTTAAAGATGGGTACTTAAAGTAAGAATACTCCTCTCTTAAAGAAGCGAAAAGAATACAACACATTCACATTTGCTTTTTTTGGAATCTGTTCAGTGCCTAAGTGACTGCACCAATGCTGACCCTAATCTCCCACTTCTTATCTCTCTGTAGGATTTCTAAGCCTTTCAGTCCTCCTGAGCAAGCAAGTCACCTGGTCTCTGCACACACTACCATTGCAGCTTCAACACTGCCGAGTAAATAGATCTCATCAGGAGGAGGAGACGCTTCTTGGGAATGATAAAGCAACGAGCAAAGCAAGAACTGCCGCGTCGGCTGGTGAGTGTGGTAGCTGTTGGCTCCTTATTGATTGTGGAGGAGTTTTGCTTAGAGAGATGGCTGGGATTTTTTACCTTTGAAAGCATTACTCTGAGAAAGCTGAGAGCAGAGCAGGATCCAGTGCTGACAAGAGGGATCAATGCAGGCAATGGGTGGAATGAGGTTATTAATAAGTAATAAGACTGAACTTGGGAGCTAATCAAATAAAAAAAGACATTTTCCAGTTGGGGCATTGCACAGGCACTTGATTGCCATAGTAATGGCAACGGAGAGATTAGAAACAATGAACTGTACAGCAAAAACTGGCTGAAATCCCTCCTTGTGGAAGCATCTGTTTAAAAGAATGGCTAAAACAGAACAATTTTCCAGAAGAGATATATTTCAGGATATTTAACATGGATTGTGAACAGGAACCAGTGATCTTTGGAGTGTGTAAAAATTGAAACTAATGCTGACAAAAGATGCCAGATAAGCTTGCAATCTCATTTCTTCTAGTTATTACTAGCAGGGTGACAATTTCGCACAGCTGGAAACCGAATGTCTAGGCTCTACAAATGTCTTCACCCGCAGGGACCATCTCCCATTGTGCAATACTGTTGTTCAGTCTTTGGCATCTTCTCTGAAGCACCACTTGGTGCAAGCTTTAGAGGAAGAGGCCTGTAGCTGTCAATGAAAGGGAAGTATCTCCCCCCAACTTCATTGCATCCCCAACAATGTCTAGTCCTCCAATTCAGTCATCTAGGATGGGTGCAAAACCCAGGAGACCTCTACTAAGCTCTATGTATTTTTAAAAAATGATAGAAGTACAACTTTTCTGTATCATTTCTTACTAAATTTCTTAAATTTTTCTACAAGTAAAGAATGCTTTTCGTGATGTATTTGTGTTCTCTATTGAAATCCCCAGTGTCTTCTGATAGATTAGTGAATTGCTGCTACTAAAATAGACTAGCTTATCCAGTCATATAAGTAGCTCTAAAGCCAAGCTAATAACAACCACCATCAGCTTTTCACTACTGGGAAAAGGTTTCAGGAGAATTTTAAGACTAATTTGCCTAATTTCTTTAAGGAGATCTCCAAGTTCCAAGAACTGAACAAGGAAATTAATGGGAAGCAGGTGAGACTGCTGGTCTTATTTCTACAGTATGAAAAGGCAGCTAAGGGGGAATATCCCACAAGAAGGGTATTAGACACAGGGAATTTGTAAGCTTGGGGTCCTACTGGGTAGTTTTCCAAATGACGAAAGCACTTCAGATGCCTGTTGGAGAAATGGGAAAAGAGCTGGCATTTCTAGTCTGGTTTCAGCGGTGCTCATCATGCTGCTTTCCCAGCACATCGGTACTATAAAATTGGAAGAGCATACAAAAACCTGTGAGATGCCTGAGGTACAATGCTGAGAATGAATCTGTGTGTTGCACTAGGCATTGCGCACATTCTCTACCTGAACTATGCAAACCTTCTGTAGATCATGAGAATAAAGAGACTCTTCACGACCATGCTGTGAAATGTAACCTGCACATCTGTGATGTGTGGTGCTCGGTGGCTTTGTGGGTGTGTGGCACCATATGACTTCTTAGATGAGTCCATAGCAGACTGGCCGTGCTGCAGTTGTACTGTGTAAGACCAACTGTGCTGCTGCTATCACAGCACAGTAGTGACAACAATGTTTTGGGAATGTTTCCTCACAGTCTGACAGAAGTAGGAGACCATTAGACAAGAACCACTTCCCACCCGCCTCATCCACCCACCCACTTTCCAATCAGCACCTTATTTTTATGAGATGATGATTTGATGTTAGCCTTAAGGCTATGGAGATATTTATTTAGTCCCCTTTCAACATGGGAACCACACCAAGAGAGGTTAAGTTTGCTTTTGCTCCTGTGTCTGAGCACTCGGAGATTAAGAGCTGAGATCTCTGCTAATTCCCTCCATTTTTTTATAAGCTGTCATGGAGGACTGGACCAAATGTCCTGCAGGGCACCAAGAGGGCTTGATTTGTCATTATTTAAAACAAGTATGTGAAGCTTAACCCCAGCTTTGGTCTGACATGGCAAGAGGAACTAAAGTCCCTGCGTGTTTAGTATACAGTTTATACACACCTCCAGTACACAAGGTGTTGTTCATTGCTCTGAAATGGCTAAAGATCATCTTGAATGATGCTAATGACCTTCTCTGATTCCCTTTAACCCCTTCACCCTTGCTCCAACCCTTCCTGGGAAGGAGATGCTTAAAAACAACCCTGAGCAGGGGCTTTACTGAGGGTAATAAGATACACGTGGTACCAACTATGTCATCCAAGCAGCAGCGCACGTACCATCCAGCTGCCAAATGATATGTGTAGACAGTATGGTGGGTTGGGCAGGATGGAAAATGAGTAATAGTTCAGACCTGAAGTAGACCCTTTAAGGAGACTGATTATCAAGGTAATTAATGACAGTAGCTATGGAAAACATTCTGCCTCTCACTATGACATACAGCTTCTCAGGTGAGGAACCCAACCAGAGATACAGTACAGGGCCACGGAGGAGACAGAGAGTAGAAGTAGGATGCTCCTTTCTGCTACTGGATCACATGATAATGGTAGGAAAAAAATCTTGTTTCAGTGAGGTCTTCTTTTTATAGGTATGATGTGCCTTCCTGACTCACCCTAGATTTCTCCATGACTCTATTTTTTTCCACCAGAAACAAAATTGGCAGGAAGGACAGCCTGTACGTGACTCCATTCAGTGTGGACCCCTTCCCCTAAAGATGTTCCTAGAGATGGGGAATGAGTAACCACAGCTCCTCTACAGCCAACATCCTGCAATACCTGTTCACATGCATTTGCGCTTTTATCTACCGTTCTAGGTTATTTATTGGATATATTAACAGCATCTAAAACCTTCTGGAGGAGCTGATATTTAGTTATTATTCAAGACTATGAGAAAGAAAAGACAATTAATCTGAAGCTGATTAGAGAGCTCCCCTTCTGTCCCATGACCTGTTAAGAAAGTGCTATATAGTAATAGCTTTAACTTCCCTTCCTATTATGCTCTGATAGGATTTGCCTTTCAAAGCACCCTGACAAGATAAGACAGTAGGCTGCTGAATTGGAATGAGTAACATGGGCACAAAGAAGGTGTGTGTGTGTCAAGACACACCAACCTGATGGCTAAGGTAGTCCACTGTACCTCTCGCCTGTACCTCACTGTACCTCAGAGAAAAATAAACCAAAAATCATTCCAAGTCTTATAGGGAGAAATTGACTCCTTCACGAGTGAATTGCAGGGACCAGAAGCAGAAGCTGTGGTGAGACAGAGCAAGGGGAGCCACAGTTATGAGGAGGTGGACAGAATGTCCAGGAGCTAAGGACAAGTTAAGGTGCTGAGAGGTGCTAAGAGGAAGCATCTGGGTAGTCTGGGGTCTTTGGGAGGTAGAGCTGTTATTGGTGACTTCTTTATGCTGAACATAAAACTGTTGGTATAGACAGAGAAACTTTTAACAGAGCCCAGAGGCTCATCCTACTGAAACTAATGAGTGCACAATTCTACTTAATGAGGAAAACTCAGTGTTCATCCAGAAGATCGGGAGGAGGCAAGACTTTACTAACACTTGAATTTGAGGCCTTGCATAGAATTTAGAAAGGGGATAGGTTTCATGTTCACCCTTCTCCACTTCTAAGGAAGCTTGATGGGACTGTTTGCATGTATGCAGTCTCATGTGTATTGGTGTTTACACTGGATCCTCAGCTAAGGGGCATACATAATGCCCACGAGGGAAATGGGTGGGAGGCTGAAAATACATGATGAAGAGAACACACAGAAATTGTGGGTGGAATTACAAAAAATAGAGAGGATGAAGAGGACAGGTTGTTGTGCCTTCCTGAACTGGATCACTCAGTAAGCTGAAGAGGAGTAAGAAATATGCCTTGCAGCATTGCCAGCAATAAAGTTATGCATGTCAGAAGAAGTACCATGGGGCACTAACAGTCAGCAGTTTGGGAAAGTTCAGCCTTCACAACTTTTCCTTTTGGGTGTGGAAATAGCGAATAATGCTGTTTGGTAGAAGATTTTGAAAAATTTGATCTAGATCCCTGACAGAAGATGAGTTTACAGAGCTGAAGAGTCTCACAGAGAAGAGCCTTGGAGGTGCTAAACGATATTTAATGGAGTTTTCATCACGAGACTCTCTTCATTGTTCTTCAGCCACACATAAAATTAGGTGAAGACTACAGGTAATTTGTAAAATTGTCCTGGTGAATTCGGACAAGCCCCCATCTTGATTCTGCCTCTGTTGAAATCAAGGGCAGTATCACCATTGATTACAAAAGGTGCAGGATCAAGGCCTTCTAGCATCTGGAGGGATTTCCCAGAGTGTACCCCCGTGTTGCAGCATACGCATCAAACTTCTGATGATACTGAAGATTTCCTTGTTGGTTTTGTTCTAACACCCACCGAAGTGAACAGAAAGATTCCCACTGAGAGCTGAATTTCTGAATGCAGTGCTATAGTCCCAAGGGCAGAACAACAATAATTTATTAGGAGGGTCTTCAAAACTCATGGATAATATAATGAACTTGGCTGGTGGTATGGACCATACTGGAGAAGGCTGTGCTATCTAGGCTGTGCTAGCTCTAGGTTTAGACTATGCTCTGTGGAAGACTTGGAATTGCCTCCATGCCCAGCTGCTCATGTAGCAGGAGAAGAGGTCCTTGTGAATTTGAGGGAGAGCAGCTTCCCTGGAGAAGCACGAGGCTGCCTCAGTCCTGGCATTGTGCTGGAAAGCTGCTACTTTTCCAGGCTTTGTTTGTTCTTTGCAGTAAAATGTGTTTAACTCTCAGGAGAAAAGCTATTCTCTTTTCCTTCCTACCTCCTGAGTGCAAAGCAGTGGTAATAAGTAAGAGAAAAATAAATAAAATAGAGGGAGGTGAGTAAAGTCATCAAAATTCCTAGGGAGCGGGCAGGACCGAATTCAGAAAGTCCACAATGAAATTAATGGATCCCCCTCCCATGTGCACACCTGGGCTTAATGGGGGCATTGGTACTATTCATTGGCAGAATCACTGGGATGGCACTAATACGTAAAAATTCAGATGCTCCCAGGCTTGGTGGAATAAGTGCTCCTTATTCCAATAACTGCACACGGTTCCTTGTAAGTCAGGAGACAAAGGGTGGAACCAGTGCTGTAGCTGCGATGAGCGTTTGTCTGTTTTAAGACTGGTTGTCTTTTGTCCAAGAGTTGAGCACAGAGTCAGAGTGAAGCAAAGGGTCTACTTACATTTCCAGATTAAGTAAAGTCACCTGCTAAGTGCTGAATCAAAAAAGCAACTCTTGATCGATGGACTAGAAAATGCTCAAAAGCACAAGTCACAAGCGCTAAGATCTCATACCTCATGGTTCAGAAGAAATGAAAACTGCTGCTGTACGGACATTCAATGGTACATTAAGTGTCTCCAGGACACCACCAGTGATCCATGTGGCCAGGAACAGCAAGTTCTGCATGAGATAATGACTTTAAGATTTCAAAACAGGACCCATTGCAATTAATGCAACAACAGCTTTTGTGTCCTACACATCAAAAAGAGGACAGAAGTAATGCAGTGAAGGATCCATCAAGTCTTCAATAACCTTTTAGTAATAAGCTAGGTAGCATAATACAGCTTAGCTCCCTGGGTTCCTAAGGATGGGGGGAAGTTGCTTGGTGCAGTTTGATTAGAGATGTATTGCTTTTTTTCAAACCCACCACCATCAAAGCCATGTATCTCTTTAGAGTTATTTGCACCCATAAAGCTGCATGTGTAAAAAAACCCCAAAAAACAAAACCAAAAAACCCCACCTTTCTTCATGCTGGGATCAGAAAGAGATACAAGATCCTGAAACCTGATCCAAGAGGCTCTCAAAAGCTCCTGTGCTTCCCAAAAATATTGGCTGAATGTTGAGCCTGAAACAAGACCAGAAAGGCAGTAAGCCCCTATGAGCTCTGTATGCCACAGGGACAACATTTTGAAAGGGTTTTTAGCTCCTCATAGCACGCTGCTTGGCTTGGTACTGTGAGTGTAACAGGAGCATCTGGTTGGAGCCCTGAGTGTAATGCAGTGATTTGGCTAAGTTTTATTATTACATCTTTTTTTTCCCCCCACAAGGAACCTACCTGGTTATATTATGGACTCTAAGCTGCAGGAAACACAAAATTGCCCAGCTGGCTGTAGCTAGACAGAGATGCTGCAAGGAGGAAATGGGATAAGAATTTAATTCTCAGTAGTTCACAGATAAACTACCTCCAGTTCTCTTCAGCTGGGACAAATTGATTGGAGAAGGTATTACAGTGTAACTTGTCTGCCAAAGATCTCCCAGTATGCTTTAACCATTCCAGAAGAATTCCTCTATACAGAGACATGAAGGAAGAGGTACCTTTGTGTTTGGATTATCTTCTCCAAATAGGGGAATTGGTCTGAAATTGCTATTCTGGTTGATTCCATTTGAATCTTTAGAAAGGTGCTTCACCTGTAGATCCAAAGTGGAACCTGTTTTATAGCAAATGTAAAGTGAAATAACGGTGAGAGCAGTGAGACACAGTGAAGTCATTAAATCATTTATACCCTAATTCAGCTGCTTTTGAGAGGTTTAAATGATGCGCCGCAGGCAATCCCATCCTTTAAGTCAAAAGAAACCCTTTTGTTCACTCTAAGTCCCAGTGTCTGGGACTGGGATCTATCTGCTTAGTTTTCCTGAAGGGATGTTCTCTTGCCAGAGAATTTTTTTCTTGGTTGTGGATATTTTTTCCATTTTTTGTTCAGTGAACAGTGGTACAGATTTTGGCAATGTCACCATGTAATCATGCTTTATTTGAATGGGTAGGCTTGAATGGGCTTTGCTCCTATGGTAACAGATTTTTAGCTGCAATTTTTCTCAGCTTTTTGAAGGTGCCATTAACCATTGTTCCCAGTGGCCTGGTTTTCTATGTGGCTTGGGCTTTCCAAGACTGGATCTCAAAAGTGTCAAGGTTACACTGGGCAAAGGGAAGGAGAGTGAGTGACTGGAAAAATGAGATCAAGCCTTTTTTCATGTTTTCCCTAATCCTGGACTGTGCAGAGGCCAAAGCAGCCCCAGCAGAGCTTATAGCAGCTAAGAGGCAGCTGCAAATTCTGCCGGCCTCAACGGTTCCTTGTGGAGGACTGTGCCAGAGGGGTCCTTTCTGCCCCATCCCAATTCCTCTCCGTGGCAACGTGCCCTTTGCTCAGAAGTGAGCAAAGCTCCCACTGTGCCAGCTGCCACGGGGATCTTCGGCTGCTTCTTGAAGACGTTATCTCTGGGGCTACGTCAGCAAAGCAGGCGGAGTTGCAGCTAAGATTTTGGCAATATCTGAAACTCTGAGGCTGTGTTTAAGGTCACATTTCTGTAGCTGAGCTTGCCTTCATTTAATCTTGTTTGCTCTGACGTCAATGCAAATGCAGCAGCAAGCCCATGCTGTTACATGCTCTCTCTGTTACTACGTTTTTTCTCTCTTAAATCACGGCTGGTTTCTTATGATTGAGTTAAATTTACTATGGAGAGGGGTGGGTTGTTTTAACAGCACAGTAGCTAGTGTGTTGGCATATTCTATCCAAATACAGAGTTATCTGCACTTAATAATTCTGTTCAATTGATTCTTGTTATAACAGCCAAAAAGCCGAGTTCACTGTGAGCTGTGTGTGCCGGGATTCTGGTGCGATTCAGCCCTGAATGCTAATGTATTAGTCCTGCCTATTTTATACATAAACAATTTATTACCTTCATATGAATTAAATTTTCATGACATAGATTAATGCATTCTGCCTACCATCTGGAAGGTCCTACAGCAGTCTCCAAATGGTGCAGGGATCCACGTGTCATTGAAACGTAGCCCTTCCCAGAGCAGAGCATAGTAGCTGAATAACACTGCACAACTTTAGGACCATTGGGCAGAAGGGAATAAACCAAACAGGATCCTGCTGAAGCTAGAGGTAAATTTAGGTTGGAAGAGGTTATAGTGATTTTTCTCGAGCAGGCCAGCAGATTTAAAAGACTTCCAATTCTCACAAAATGTTTAAAGGGCATCCATTGATTGCAAGGCATAGAGATGTCCAGTGACTTTTCTATGGCTGTGGAGCAAGTCTGTAGAAAAAGTAGTAACAGTTCCTACATCCCCTGCCTGCCCAGTGCACTGCTCTATAAAGCAGCCTCTGTTTGAAGAGCGAAAGGGAGAAGAGTCAGATAATAGGCTTGAGGATAAAAGAAGTGACATCAAAATCTTTCAACATCCATATCATTAGTGGATCAGAGGATGGGCTGTTGTTGACTCTTTTGGCCTTAAATGCTACAGCATTCAACAATGAAATGGTAAGTTTTCAGGGAATTGGAAAGCTGTGGACTTCAGGTCATGTTTAATCATTTTTTACAAAGAAGTTGTATTTGTAATACCCCTGCTGTCAAAGCATCAGTGGATTAACAGGACTAGCAGGTAATTCTGCTTTAACATCAATACTGGTATAACACTAAATGCTGCCTACAGCTTAATAGGAACATTTAAAAAATGTATTGGTGGAGTGACAGTATGAAGTGAGTAATAGCCATAGAATGTGGGTAAGAAAATTATCACAAAGGGTAGAACAAATATTCAGGGCTTGTCCCAGCCATTAAAGAGATGGAGTCTCCTTCGCAGGCTCTGGTCCACTGCTGGCTTCCTAGTCTGAGTTTCCCTGCTTTACCTTTAGCCACTGGAGCCACAAAGTCATTGAAGTGGGACAGGATCTCCTGGAAGACGAGTCACCCCACTGTCTGAGGTACTGTCTGAAGTACCTATTTTCAGAGAGGGTGAACTGGTCATTCTCCATTTCTGTTGAGGTTGCCCTAGACATCCAGCTCAGACTGGACTCTAACAGCTAGAGAGAGCCAGAGCTGACTCCTGCCTGTAGTGCACAGCGTTCAAATAGCTCCCAAATGCCTTCCCAAAGCCTTTCCTACACTAGGGAATCCTCTGGTCTGATGAGACTACACCTGAAGCAACCCATTGGGAGCATGCCCTAACTAAAACATGAGGCAGCCTGGGCTAGAAACAATCTCAATCCCTTCTGTTGGTGCTGTGGAGATGAAAACGTATTGTAGCATGGGGTAAGAAAGTGAGAGAGGAGCTTTTACCCTTGTATCTGTACATGCAGGAAGATTTTAGTACTGAAGCCTCTTTATATTAAGTTATCCTTGTCAAAGGGCACCTCCAAAGGTGCCCTTACTGCCAGCCTGTGTAGTCACGCCAGTTTTTCACTTCCAGCCTAATTGGTCTAACAAAACAAAAAGGAACAATCCTGGCAGGAGTAATGACCCCACAA
This sequence comes from Balaeniceps rex, assembly GCA_013401315.1. NCBI lineage: Eukaryota > Metazoa > Chordata > Aves > Pelecaniformes > Balaenicipitidae > Balaeniceps > Balaeniceps rex. The sequence continues at coordinate 47,567 of VYZW01047965.1, forward strand.
GGCTGTGGAGAGATGGGATATGTGGACTTGAGGGTCTCTCTTGTAAGAAGTGAATTTCCTAGCCTATATGTTTTAAGAAAAGATAATGGCATTGCTGACACCTCCTTTTCAGAAGACAGGGATGCTCATTCTTCTGTTCTGAATGAAATATTGCTGGGGAGAACTGAGAAAAGGTGCTTGTCTCCCTGGGTATTTCTGAGTGCGATGGATGAGTGGCATCCAGAGAACAGGCAGATTGAATGATTGCAGAGTTGCTCTCACTGCCTCCAAGGTGCTGGCCTCTGTTATCAGTGGGATAGTGCAGGGTACCAAATTAATTCCTAGACATGAGCTTCCACTGTAGCAGATAGTTCCATCTCTCTGGATTTTACAGTGCCAAGCTCTAAATTAAGAAAAACTGGCAAGGTAAGAGCTCAATCTCTTTGCCTCTGCAGGTTCTGCTCATGCTGCTATCTTTGTGGGCATGTAACATAAGCAGGAGCTGGTAGTTAGCAGGGGATATTGCATTTTTCATTTCTGCTTCTGTGGTGGGTTGACCTTGGCTGGATGCCAGGTGCCTCCAAGCTGCTCTATCACTCCCCTCCTCAGCAGGACAGGGCGGGGAGAAAATGAGATGGAAAAAAACCCTCGTGGGTCAAGATAAAGGCAGTTTAATAAAAGCAAAAGCAAAGGCCGTGCGCTGAAGCAAAAGGAAAACAAAAGATTTATTCTCTACTTCCCATCAGCAGGTGATGTCCAGCCACTTCCCAGGAAGCAGGGCTTCAGTACACATAGTGGTTGCTCCAGAAGACAAACGTAAATAACGAATGTCCCCCCTTCCTCCTCCTTTCTCTTAGCTTTTATTGCTGAGTGGACTTCGTATGGTATGGAATATCCCTTTGGTCAGTTTGGGTCAGCTGTCCCGACTATGTCCCCTCCCAAGATCTTGCCCACCCCCAGCCTACTGGTGAGGGGGGAAATGTTGGAGAGACAGCCTTGATGCTGTGCAAGCACTGCTCAGCAGTAGCCAAAACGCTGGTGTGTTATCAACACCTTTCTAGCTACCAACACAAAGCGCAGCACTATGAGGGCTGCTATGGGGAAGACTAACTCCATCTCAGCCAGACCCAGCACAGCTTCTCTCCACTCACAGCGGTGAGAAGATTTAGGCTGGTGCTGTAATGTCACACGCACGCACACACCCCAGCCAGCATGGGGCCAACAGCCGATGCAGACCTTTACTTCTCATACAGTCTTGTTGGAATGGCCCGGATTTGCAGGTGCTCAGGACTTTAGGAAATCAGTCTCCTTATTCTGACAGCTGAAGCTAAGGTTTTTGAAGCTGAAGCTAGAATTTTGAGTTATGGTTTAGATCCTTAAATAAGTTGGCTGTATTTAAAAAGTGCAAAGCCAGTGCTACTGTCGAAAAACAGGTCATTTATTTATATCTTAAATCTCGATTTAGAAGTCTAATATTAGTTGCTCATTTTTTACAAATCTTTGTCTTCGTCTAAATAAAGAATGATGTCCCTATTTAGATGTGGAAGTTGGAAAAGTTAGCTTACATGACTTACTTGTCATCACAGAGTGCCAATAAGAAGTTCAGGACTGGAGGTCTGCACCTCCCCTTCTTTCCTGCAATATTGCAAATCCCTACAAGAAGCTTCCCAAGACTTAGGTCGTTCAGTAAAGCTTGGCAGTCATGTGGGAAGCCTGGAGACTCCATGATTTGCAAATTGGATATGCCTGCAAGGGTAGGTCTGCTGTAGGTTTCCTAGAACTCGGACTGGTCTCCTCGTGTATTCAGGGAGGAGCTATTAAAGCAATGATAACGTTAGGAATGAGAGTGAGCCAAATTGTATGAAACAGTGTAATTCCTCTTCAGATCCCCCAAACTTTATGAACAAATTTTAAATATGTTTTCACAAAACATTCCTTTAGGTTGATGATTGTCATGTCCAAAACCTTCTCTCACCTACAAAATAAAACCCATAATGTAAAAACAAGTCCTCTACAAAGCAAAACTTGTACTAAGGATCTGAAAAATCCTACGAAATGTAAAGAAATTGGCAGAGCAGCATTGAGAAAAATATTGCATACATGCGTAGCATTACTTGACATAATTTTCAAGTCATTATAGATTTTTTCATGCTTTGCTTATTCAACAGGTACCACCTTCTGTAGAGCACTTGTTTTCTGACAGTTAAGTTATCTGGAATTGAGCCTATTTTGGGAACTAGCATAACTCTATTTCATCTGTTGCTGAGTAACTTACTCTCTAGTATGCTTACCTCCAAAAAGCTCCTATGGGTTAGGAGAGGGAATCAGTACAAGTTTACAGGTGGAAAACACAGTCACAGAGGGACAAAACATCTTCCCTGCCAACACATGAGCAGCTTGTGGTGGAAAATGGTTTTGAAGTGGGTTCCCTGGTACTGGGCTGGTGTTCAGACCACTCAACTGTCTCCTTTGTTCTCTTCTGGAACTCTTCTTGCTATCATTGTTGTTTTAAGATACCAAGTAGTGCAATGGAAAGGGAGTTGTGGCAGAATGACACACGACCTCTGGATCCTGCACTGAGGAGACTCAGCAGGGACTTGTGTGAAGTCCCTCCACTCACTCCACCTTGGTACCCGGTTGTTTTGGGATCAAAGACAGCTAGGTGTGATGGTAGCACTGCTGTCAGTACTCATGTCAGTACTGCTGACTACAGACACTGCTATGTTTTAACTTCACCAGCCCGATGGACCATCTGACTTCCTAGGACCCACTGGCTCACCGACAATATTGTTTTGTTAAATTTTTCTGGTACAGCAAATGACGATATAAGTCCCTGACATTGCAGGTGTGGTCTTTATGGCAGCTGACAAAAGCAGACAGAATACTGGGAGGCTGGATATTTAAGGCTTTTCTGGGAGTTATTTGGGTGCTGGCTCTGTTTGTTGCATTGCCCATTCACAATGACCTGAGCTATTTACTGTATAGGCAGAATCTGCAGTGGAAGCCAAGCCATTCATTCTGAGATGTTTAAACTGTATCGCTTCTCTCCCCTGTTGAATGACAGCATATGTAATGGGTCTCCACGTGCCAGAAGGCTTTTCAGTAGCAGAGCTTCAGGCATCACATGGAGAATTAAGGCACACTGAAGGCTGGGTGTTTATTTTGGAATTGAACTCAAACAACTCCACTCTGGGGACAAGCTTTCAACCAGATAAGCTGGAGGATTTGATCTGTGAACTTCCTCTCTTAGGTATTTCTGTCCTCCCTTTTGAACTGCAGCAATCAGTTGATACACGTGATGATGGGAAGAAAAAGCATCTGAGTTGTGTAACATCTGCTTATCACTACAGATTATCCTGTAGCAATGAGATTAAAGTTTTTCCTTATGTAGGAAGATCTTGGGATTTAGAGTTGGTTTTTGTTTGTTTGCTTTTTCTTATGTAATGTACTATAAATTTGGTTTCATTGAGCAAGGAGGGGAAACTTCACAAGCGTGACTAAGAAAACAGGGATTTTTAAAGGAAGCAGAGATTTTTAAAGGATTCCCTTCAACCATGATGTATCTATAATCATGTCTACTATAATCCCAGTATTGCCTCCTGGTGGTTATGTTCACGATAGGACTGAAATGGGGGAGCATTTTGAAGCCGTACAGGGAAGCGACTTGCATAAAACAGTAGTTTGGATCTCAAGCCCTGCAGAGCTCTGTGATAGCACAACAGCCTGCTGCTTTGTCCTGCTGACGGATTGATTTTCTGGCTAAAGTCCATCTGGTTGTCAGGATATCTAAGCTCATCCTATGTGTTTGGCCCATTTTGGTTCCCCATTTCTGCCAGGTACATACCAACAGAAAACCTCAGGGCTCCTGAGGCTGCTTTAAATCTGTCTGGTTTCATCAGCTGTAGAACAACAGAGGCTGAGGACCAAGACTGGAAAGGAACCTCAGCTCAATCCCTTCTCTTGACCTAGTCATCAAGCTGGTGAACAAGGATTCAAAATGGCATCAGATTTCCCTAAGACAATTGCAAATCTCACTTTCTGCCTATAAACCGAATGTTTATATTGCCCTGCAATGAGCACACTCCTGAAATCAAAATGAAGTAAAAATAGCAGAAGCACCTCTGTCTGAGGACCATCCAGTCTGGGCACTGAGATAACTTCAATAGAGGGTTATCGGATTCCTGTTCATGGGGGACACCAAGTTTCCTAGATCCGAGTCCACTCCATGCTAATTTGCCACTGGGCTACAGTGCATGCAATAAATCTAGTAAAATAGTAATAATGTACTGTGACCCTCCTGCCTCTGCCCTTACTGTGCAGTTTATATCAGAAGGATCAGCAAGCTGAGACCAGGAAGGGAAGTATTTAAATTACATGAAGGTTGTGGTTTCTAAATAAAGACTGGTGGTCCCTTTGGTAATACCACTATCATAATACTTTGATCCTGAAAGCCTGAAGCAGCCATTCTTTGTATGGGTCTCTCATTGACTGCAAAGGGAATTTTGGGCACAGAGCAATTACCTACACAAGATTGGGCCAATTACTTAATTAAATTTTAAGTAGGAGTATATACATAGCAGATGGACATTTTGAGAAGGTACTGAGTAGCGTGTGCAGGGTAACAGAGGATGCAGCTTATCTTGCACTTTAGCCTTGGATGGGTTTTAAGTGTATTAACATTAGGACTCCAATCGGATTTAGGTGGTGTGTAAAATTTCTCCAAGCCTTCTTAACTTGGCTGAATTTTCCTCAGATGAATGCAGCAGAGAATGATCCAATCACTCTTGTCCGAAACTAGCGTGAAAACAAAGAATGGCCATAGCTAGAAAGAGGCATTGTCTAGGCAGGTTGTTCTATAGGCTTGGATAGGTGGCTGGGTTTTAGTCAGGTACTCACTTTTTAAAAGCAGATAAAAGGCTTTTCAACCAAGATATTTTAAAAAATGATAATTTGTAGGTACTATATTGTTTACCTTTTCTTCCTTTCCATTCCCATACCTCACTTTGCATTGGAGCTTTCATTCTGCCTCATTGCTTTATGTGCCTGCATTGTAGCACAAGGGTTTATTTATGTTTATTTTATTTCACTTCACATTTACAGACCTGCAGACAGCCTTAAGTGTTTTCCTGGAAAACAACAAGACACAGAAAGGGCAAGAGGAGTATCATTTTTATTTACAATGATAGTAAGCTCAGGTACTTAAAAAAAAATTCCCACTAATATCAGTGAACAGGAATTACTAATGCAGATTTGATTACATGAGATGAAAGGAGCTGTGAAGTAAAATAGCTCATGTTCTCTGTTCATCAGAGGAAAAACAAGTTAATACTGTCATTTAATAAAATATCTTTATGATAATAAGGTCTAGAAGTCCAAGATGCAGTCAAGAATATTGCTTTTGACTGTCCCATAAAATGTATAGTCTGTACAAGAAACAGAGAGTGGGAATGGAAAAAGGACCTTAGGGAAGAGGACTTGCTCGTTTGGGCAGAAGCAGGGACAGAGCCCATCTCCTGATGCCGCCTATGAGCCCATCATTGCCTACACAGCACTAGAATGTTGAACAGCAAAGCCCTGCTTACAATGAGATGCTTGTATTATTGATGAAAATGAGGAAATTTCCCAACCATGACATCAAGTTTCTCTGAACAAGGGCAAGAAATGAACTCCACGTTTGCCACATCGGCCATTTAGCAATTCCTTTATTTAGCACCTCAGAAGTATTGCTTTTGAAACTGAACAATATCCACAGTATTCTGAACATCACCTAGGCCCCTTTAAGGGTATTTTCTATTGACACAAGCAAAATCATCATTGGTTTAATTGTCTGTCCTTTATGGAACAGTACCTCGTGAAATTAGGCAGAATTTTGGCAGAAATTAAGACACTTGCCCTGCCCTATAAAGCACATGTCAGTATACGCGTAGGAGTGAGCTGGATGATCACCCTCATAAGAAATGCCCATCAGTCAGAATGTCAGGGGAAAAGGGAAGGACCCACACCTGAGCCTCAGCTAGGGGCTTCCCCAAGCTAACATCAATTCTCTGGTATTTTCCATGTGTTGTGGAGGTCCTAACCTTCCTTTAAATTAGTGACTGCAGTGTACAGGTTGGTGCTGCTCACTGCTTAGGAAGGACACTCAATATTTGGGACAGAGTGGAAGAAAGAATGGTAATGCTGTTTGAGATGCACCGGTGACAGTCAGGGAGGAGACAAGCCCTGATTCCTCAGTTGTCAGGCTTGTTTAGTCTCCAGATATGGACACTAAATTTGCCCTTTATTTTAGATTAGCCTGGGGTAAGTCAAAATATGGAGCAGGGTGTTTAAGATCTATGGTTATGAGGAGTACGCTTCAAGGGACACCAAGCTTGCACTCTTGGCAACGAAGCTGGTGAGGGGTCTGAAGCACAAGTCCTATGGGGAGCGGCTGAGGGACCTGGGGTTGTTTAGTCTGGAGAAGAGGAGGCTGAGGGGAGACCTTATCGCCCTCTACAACTACCTGAAAGGAGGTTGTAGTGAGATAGGTGTTGGTTTCTTCTCCCAAGTAACAAGCGATAGGACGAGAGGAAATGGCCTCAAGTTGCGCCAGGGGAGGTTTAGATTGGATATTAGGAAAAACTTCTTCACTGAAAGAGTTATCAGTCACTGGAACAGGTTGCCCAGGGAAGTGGTGGAGTCCCCATCCCTGGAGGTATTTAAAAGATGGGCAGACGAGGCGCTTAGGGACTTGGTTCAGTAGTGGACAGGTACGGTTGGACTCGATGATCTTAAAGATCTTTTCCAACCAAATGATTCTATGATTCTATGATTGTCAAACTCCCAAACATGATACAAAAACCTAACAGTGGTGATTGATACAATGTGTGATAGTGATCCCCACATCTGTTTGCTTTCTTTAAGGGTGTCCCAATGGCTGAAGAAAAGCCCAAGTACAACTGCACTGTCAGTGAAGTCACCATTGTGAACCTGCAGCCTGAGAAAAATCCCATTCTCATCTTGCCAGGAGGGAAGCCAGGAAGCGAACATAGAAACCTTGGTTTCCATCCTCTTTCTCCAAGGATTTCAGAGAAGAGGCTATCCCAGGGAGAGAAAAAATTGTGGCCAGAAAAGGTGAAAAAAGAGGGGCCTTTGTCTCCCAGCCTGCATCGTGCAAATGAGTTTTGTAGCACAGAGAACATCACCCTGAAGAGGCCGGTGAAGTTGGCCCCTCTGGAGATCCCTGTGGAAGTAAAAGAAGCCCAGCTCCAAAAGATTATGAGCATCCAGAGAGAAGCCCAAATGGCTGCTCAGAAGCTGATGGTTATCAACTCCATCAGCAATGAGCCCCATGTGAAAAGGGTAAAGAATCTGGCTCAGGGGGAGCTGGAAAACCTTCAAAAGATAAAGCTGAGCGAGAAGGCTGCTCTGGAGAATAAAGATGATCCCCTACCCCCTAAAAGCAGCAAACCTCTGGGAGAAATTCAAATTATTTTGCCTCCAGAGACAACCTCTAAGTTGACTAAACAACCAGGTGTTGAAGAGGTTCCCAAGACACTCTGTAAGCCATTAATCCCCACTCTCCAGGTATCTGACATGCACGAAGAGTCTAACAGCCCTGACAGCATCCCTGATCCTTGCCAGAATGTTTCTCAACGCCGATTCAGAATAAGGCACATGAAAGAGCAGCAGGAAGACCGTGGGAAAGCCAAACCCTTAAAGGTCACAGATCCAAGTGTGGGAGAAGGCAAGCAGAAATCTGCAGGACAACGAACACAAAAAACCCTCAGTGATGCAAGCAAGCTCATTGAAAATGTGGCCAAAAAGCAGAAGGAACGAGGAGCAAAGCAAGGGGAAATGGATGAAGCCTCTTTTTTGAGGAGGCAGTCTACTCGAAGAATGGCCTTGGGAGATATTATCCAGGTGGATGAAGACTGAATATCACGCACCATGTGATGCACAAGAGATTTAGACACAACAGCTACCCAGTAAAACGTTTTAGACTGACTGCTTAGATAGAAGTCTTCAGAAGAGTGTCTGGAGACATTAGTAGACCACAAAGTGAAAATAAGTTAATATTGTTGAACACCTCTGTCATTTCTGAGATGCTCAAACAAGTGGGTCATAGGGCATATATCCTCCTACCCTGCTCAACACTAGAAAGGCCCCAGCTACAGTCCTGAGCCCAGCATGGAGTAAAACTTTTCAAGACACATGGGGACCATTGTCGTGGTTTAGCCCCTGTCGGCAACCAAGCTCTACATAGCTGCTCGCTCACCCTCTTCCCCTGGTGGGATGGGGGAAAGAATCAAAGGGCAAAAGTAAGAAAACTCGTGGGTTGAGATAAGAACAGTTTAATAATTGAAATAAAATAACAACAACAACAACAACAATAATAATAATAATTGCAATGAAAAGGAGAACAAGAGAGACAAACAAAACCCAGGGAAAAGAAAACAAGAGATGCAACCGCTCACCACCCACCGACCGACACCCAGACAGTCCCTGAGCAGCGATCGCTGCCGCCCGGCCAATTCCCCCCAGTTTATATACTGAGCATGACGTCATATGGTATGGAATAGCCCTTTGGTCAGTTTGGATCAACTATCTTGGCTGTGCCCCCTCCCAGTTCCTTGTGCACCTGGCAGAGCATGGGAAGCTGAAAAAGTCCTTGACTAGGGTAAGCACTACTTAGCAACAACTAAAACATCAGTGTGTTATCAACGTTATTCTCATCCTAAATCCAAAACACAGCACCACGCCAGCCACTAGGAAGAAAATCAACTCTATCCCAGCCAAAACTGGGACAACCATGCAGGAAAAATCTGGATGTTGACTGGTAAGAAGGACCAAGAGAAAAACAGGAACCTAGAAAATATTGTGTCTGGGGCAAGACAAAAATAAATTACATAATTTGCTCCTGAAAATCCAGCCCTCCCACTTTTAGCTGTGGCAAGTTTGTTTCAGAAAGACAAGACTAAAATGTTCTTCATATCTATTGTTGGCAGAACAAAAAGTAATTAGCTTAAGATTTAGCAAGAGACATTTAAGTCAGAAAAGGAGAAATAGTTTTAAGGACAATAAACACTGAAGAATGCTGTTTACAGAGATGAGAATGTCTGTCATTGAAATTTTAAATAATACATTAGACAAACACCTGCCAAAGATGATTTCAGAAGAGTTAATCTTTCATTCAGATATGACAAGGGCCAGATGATCTGTAATGTCCTTCAATCTCTATTTTCTTATATTGTATGGTCTATCTTTTCAGTTGTCCACTTGCAGGGCTACTAACCAAGCCATGTAGCGCAAAAATGTACAATAAAAGCAACTTTTCACTTTGCACTGTCTCTTCTTCATTGTCTTACGGCTAGTGTCAAGATATTCACTGAATCCTTCAGAAGGCAGCATATAATAGATGACTGCTTCTCCTTGATTTCTTCAGACCTGCTTCTGTTTGTTCTTTCCCAATTTCTTGGTAAAGGGAGGAACAGCTAATCTTTATATTTTCATTGTCTTGTCTCAAACAGCTCTGTCTTGCACTTTTTACCTGTTCACCTTTGGTCACCTTTTAAGATCATCGTCATCTTTTGAAGACTGAATACTATTTTCACATATAATACAAAATAAACCAAGCATGCACAGTCTCAACTTAGTCACAGAAATATTTTTAGGGAGCAAAAACTATTTTGTGTTTTTTTAAGCAGCTATTATGACAAGCTACCAGAGATGCTAGCACAGTGAAAATATTATTAATAAGGTTAACATGTAATGAGATTTGCATTGTAAATGGCTTTTACAGCAAAAGTTAGGATTTTCATGGTCTTCTGGTAGTTCACTTGTTCGGTTGCTTGATTTGTGTTTTAGTAAAGGTGGTCTTTTCTGCTTTTCCGCTGGGACTTAAAAAAAACAATGGTGAAACTTGCCATAAAATTACAAGAGTTGGCAAAAATACATGGATGTCTTTGGAAAGCAGAAGGTGGCTAGAAACAGCAGAACTCAGCCTTTAAACATGCTAGTGTGGTGGGAGAAGAGAAAAGAAGAATGAAGCACGTTCATTATAGAAAATACTTAAGCCTACTTTTGCCTTTTATTCTTTCCTCTATGCATATGAGGAAAATAGCCAAAGACAGAGCAGACGAGGTCTTGAAAACTATTTGAGTCTTTTTTCTGCATTCCAACAATACCAGAAAATGTGAAACATTTTTTTCATGACATGTTCCTCGATTGTTCTCTTAGTAAGAGAAAAGCCAGCATCCAGAGATTCTTCTGGAATTCATTCTTGAGTATTTCTTGCTGAAGAGAAAACAGACATTACCAGGATTGAAACTCTGCCCAGGTTTGCCACAGCAGCAGTAGCAGTACTTACACAAATCAGTCACCCTGTGACTTGCCACCAGCTTTATCTGTCAATTTTCTATGGTGAGAATAACTGGGGAATGAGGGCTCAAAGCTATGCCGGACAGATAATTCAAGTTGAATAAGGACTGTTGTAATAGTTCAACATAAAACAAGGAATTAAAATTAGATGCTAAGCCAGGATTAAAAAATGCAAGAGGTATGTCCTCCTTGTGATGTCTGGGCAGTAAAGAGAAATAGTAATCTAACTCATAAACTCAACTGCATCTCTGACTCACTGCACCTACTTAATTGTGAATATGAAACTGCAAACCCTATGTGTTTTGGTGGCATCTCACAAGTTCCCAGCCAGCCAGTATTCCAGACGGTATTAATGTGATCTCCAAAGAAAATGCTACTAAGATTTGCAATCTATAGTAGAAGAGGGATGGCATGAGAGAACAGCTGAGTTCTTGAGTTTGGCCTGGCTCACCCGAGAAGCTGTTGCCCTTCGTTAAGCCATGATGTAAGAAGGTTCCTCAAATGGGTGTTTGAGCCCACCTGGTTGAGACTCCTGCCTTGGAAATACAATGACAACTCAACTAGGATGAACAACCTGCAATTGTCTGGAACTGCAGGAAGGTCACTGCATGTATCAGAATGACTTGCTATTGCTCTACTCCTTCACTTAGCTCTTTTAATGCAACTAAATGCATTAAATCATGTGTCCAGGAACAAATGATGAAGTGTTGCTTTAAAAATCTAGAACAGTAAGATTGAAAAGGACTTAGAGGTCCCAGCTTTGTACTCTGGCTGCAGTGGCAAATTGTTGTTGGATGCATGGGCAGGAGAATATTGATTAGGGGAAGTGACTAAAAGACTTTTCCACCTCCAGCTTTAGTAATGTCATTGCTGAAATGGTGTCTCCAGGATCCAGTGTCCAGTTTCACATGGAGTTTCATGCTCTGTGTCCCATGCTTCAAAAAGCATATTCACTTATTGGAAAAAGTGCTAGAAGGCTAATCTGAATTCTGGGAAACCTACCTTCTATGTCGCAGGGAAGAAGTCTGATTTGTAATGTATCCAACCTTCTTTAAGAAGAAGAAGAAAAAAAAGATATAAAATATTTAGTGGGAGCTGAATCTTGAGAAATTCATACAGGAACTGGGTGCAGCATTTTAACTCAGGCTGCTGTCCAATATAAATTCATGCTGTCCTGGCTCTTTGTGCTGGTTAGACCTTCCCACCACCCCCTTATGCCGGCACTGCTTCTCAAACAGCAGCACAGTGACCTGGAACAGGGAATTTAACATAGCACATTCCCCCAAAAGATGAGTTTTCAACTGGGATCTGTCCCAGTCTTGATTTACTGAATGGCTTCAGCGGTGCTTGTGTCAGCATGAAGGAGGCAAGAGCAGGGACAAACACATTCATTCTGGTGACTGACTGTCCTTCTGTCACGTTAAAGTGTGTCTAAACTATACTCTAAAGGCAATAAACTACCGTATCAAAGTGCCGAAGAACACAGTGGGCTCTGTGACTTGAAAAATCTGGGCTCCATCCTTAGACTTCTGCATACTGAAGAATAATGGTGGCTTTGGTTTGGAAATGCCTGGCCAGTGCTAGCTGGAAGAGCAGTCTAGGGAATATCATGCTCCACTCTCTGTACTGAATCTGTGCATCCTTCTGCTCTGCTACGGTTTTAAATCTATTCAGTCTGAAATGTGATGACAGTCAAATGTTTTCCATAATGGAAAATTGTATCAATGTGAGAGCATCAGGGGAACTCTCATACTTATGCAAACTGTTAGAGCAGGATGCTCCCAAAATGTTGCCTTCTGCTAGTGAAATAGGTGTGACTCGATGTTATCTAATGCTTGCTAGCGTATAAACTGAGCAATGAAAAAGCAGTCTTGTGCACACATAAAATAACATTTTGTCATGGTTTAACCCCACCCAGCAACCAAGCACCACACAGCCACTCGCTCACTCCCCGGCCCCCAGTGGGATGGGAGAGAGAATCAGAAGAGTAAAAGTGAGAAAACTCATGGGTTGAGATAAGAACATTTTAATAATTGAAATAAAATAATAATAATAATGGTAATGGTAATGGTAGGGGTAATAACAATAATGACAATAATAATAATAATAATAAAAATATGCAAAACAAGTGATGCACAATATAATTGCTCACCACCTGCTGACCGATGCCCAGTCAGTCCCCGAGCAGCGATCGCTGCCCCCCAGCCAACTCCCCCCAGTTTATATACTGAGCATGATGTCATATGGTATGGAATAGCCCTTTGGTCAGTTTGGATCAACTATCTTAGCTGTGCCCCCTCCCAGCTTCTTGTGCACCTCCTCGCTGGCAGAGTATGGGAAGCTGAAAAGTTCTTGAGTTAGTATTAGCAACAACTAAAACATCAGTGTGTTATCAACATTATTCTCATACTAAATCCAAAACACAGCACTATGCCAACTACTAGGAAGAAAATTAACTCTGTCCCAGCCAAAACCAGGACACATTTAGAAGGCAAATGTAATTTCAGAAGAATCCCATTGAAAAAAGCAAGATTAGGGCAAAAGAGGGATTTTTGCCACAGAACTCTGGCCATATCAACATGGGTATCATGGAGGGAAACCAAGCTCTGCTCCCATTTACATGCTGTATGGACGGCATCACTCCCTGAAGTCAATTCAGTTGCTTTGTCTTCAGACTGACATCAGAAAAAATCTGACTCAGTAATGTGTTTGAACTGGGGATGACACAATCAGTGGAGCTGAGATCTAATTGATCCGTAAAAACATTCTGAAATATTGAGCATAAAGGGAAAAAATCTAGCAACTAAATAATGAGGGGATCCATTCTTATGTAAATAAAGTTCATAAAGGAATACATAGTGCTTTAAGGATTCATATCCATGTATCTGTTCAGTAGGTCGTTCCAAGAGAAAACCTCTTTGATTGCATATTCCAGTTTTCTGCCTTTACTTCCAATGTTTTTGCAACTCAGGAACCCAGGAGGTAATTTCTTTTCTGTAATGCAAAAGCAAGCTCCATCGCTTTCCCCTAGGCTGTGGAAAAGCAGGACACAAAGATGGTCTCCACTCCAAAGATTTTTTAGCCTCAATGTAAAATAAAGAGACAGTGGGCGGACACAACAAACACAGAGCAAGCGGAATAGTGAGATCCTTTCCAAATCAGAGTCATGAGCAAAAGTTGCAGACTAGTGGCACAATTATCTAATTTAGGAATAGTGCATATTTCATAAATAGCACCTTCCACCCCCAGAGAGTTTTACAGGCCTTACAGCACAGCAGAATAACACTTCCTGGGATGAGGAAAAAAGGGCAAATTCTTGACTGATTCATAGACCTTTAGAGCCAGACATGGTGGCTCATTGGAAGTGTGAAGAGGACAACCCAGAGATAACTGGATCCCAGTCACGACTTGAAAGAGATGGGAACACTATGAAATAGCCAAATGTCTTGGCTGTCCCCTACAATGCGCAGAAATGTCCCTGGAGACGCTGCCTGGGTGTTTGCTTGCAGTTCTTTCTCCTTTCAGCCTGCAGCAGGAAAACTCAGTTTTGGATGGAAGGCAAAACAACAGAGAAGAGATTCAGGAAAGCTTTTACAAGTGAGGACTTGGAGCAGCAGACTAAGATTTTTTATCTTTATTATTACTTATTATTAGATTCCCTTTGCAATTGCTCTTACATTGTCAGTGATTGCTGTATGTATTTTGTGGAGAATTATAGGAAATGACAATGCAGTCATCAACAGACTAGACGAAGGGAAAGATAAAAACCAGAAACACAGAACCGAGAAGGTCTCCAGAGACTGTCCTCACTCTGACTGCCATTCGTTCTTGCTATAAACTTTTCCCTGTCTCTTCAAATTGTGAAGATCGTTACTTTTCAAAATCCCAGTCAAAGTCTCCATCTAGCAGTTCGTGCAAGTCTGGAGGAGCCTGAGTCGGGCCCACTAATAAACTTTGCACTAGACTGTCCATGCACTTCTCTGGGGTGAATCGCAGGGAGCAGGATCCCACACTAGAGCCTGTGATCCCGTTGGTACTGACTGACCCGGAGTTTCAGCAGCAGTAGGGTTCTTTCCAGAAGAGCTCAGCAATTAGCAGCAGTAGGGAAAATGCTGTTATTCTAAACTGGGATTTCTAGTTGTCAGTGTGGGGCTGGGAGAGTGCAAACACTGGCTCTGATTTCTGCTGCTCCTGTAACCTGGGCACATTAAGCTCTTGGAAAACAGCCTTACAACTTCGGAAATGAGCTGGCACCATGCTTGCCTTTGGGATCAATGTGCTAATGCTCTCAGGCCGTTCGCACCAACAGGTTGCCTTAATTTTCAGTTTGTGAGAGACATGATTTTAAACATAATCTTTTCCTCTGAATATTCACTGAGGCCCTGGGGGTGACATGCTTTCAGGCAATTGCAGCAGAAACATCAATAAAAGGAGCAGTGCTGGAAAATCATTAGCAAAGAGTACTTTTAACTTTGTTCCTTGAGTACATAGGCTTCTACCCTGGGCAGGCTGCTGACACTTCTTCTGTCTCCAGAAATTTATTGTCGCAGTGGAAGTTGAAATTGGTTCCGTTAAAATAAAGGATGTGTGGACCTCCAGCTAAACCCAGAAGCAAACCCAAACGATGAGCTGTTAGAGGTACAAAACACATAGTGCATTTTTCTTCCTCATACTTCTTTTCTTGCTAATTCCTGCTGGAAATAGGAACAGAAGCTCTGAAAGGTCTTTTGAGTGTTTCTGGCCCAGTAAGGAAGAGAAAGCAGCAAGCAAACACCTTGTGAAAACATCAGCCAGGTTTTCAGAGCAAGAAAGATCCAAGAAGTCCAATAAAGTTGAGATGAGCAAAGAGCACATGAGATCTTGGTGTGACCAAAACTTAATAGAATAGAATAGAATAGAATAGAATAGAATAGAATAGAATAGAATCGAATCGAATCGAATCGAATCGAATCGAATCGAATCGAATCGAATCATTACGGTTGGAAAAGACCTCTAGGATCATCTAGTCCAACCGTCAGCGCAACACCACCATGCCTACTAAACCATGTCCCGAAGTGGCACGTCTACACCCCCAGGGATGGTGACTCCACCACCTCTCTGGGCAGCCTGTTCCAATGCTGGACCACTCTTTCAGTAAAGACACTCTTTCAGTAAAGACATTTTTCCTAATATCCAATCTAAACCTCCCCTGGCGCAACTTGAGGCCATTTCCTCTCGTCTTATCGCTTGCTACTTGGGAGAAGAGACCAACACCCACCTCGCTACAACCTCCTTTCAGGTAGTTGTAGAGGGCGATAAGGTCTCCCCTCAGCCTCCTCTTCTCCAGGCTAAACAACCCCAGGTCCCTCAGCCGCTCCTCATAAGACTTGTGCTCCAGACCCTTCCCCAGCTTCATTGCCCTTCTCTGGACACACTCCAGCACCTCAATGTCCTTCTTGTAGGGAGGGGCCCAAAACTGAACACAGTACTCGAGGTGCGGCCTCACCAGTGCCGAGTAGAGGGGAAGGATGGCTTCCCTGGTCCTGCTGGCCACACTATTTCTGATACAAGCCATGATGCTGTTGGCCTTCGTGGCCACCTGGGCACACTGCTGGCTCATGTTTTTATTTGGTTTTGTAGTAAATGGGAATCTATCAGCAGAACTTCAATGAATTTCTGAGGCAATTTTTTTTTCTTAGGCGTCCTGCAGCTACACCTATCCCACTCCTGACAGACACCTGAACAGGGATTTATACTAATAGTACTACATTGTATGTTAGAGGTGAGTCAAATGCACAGGGAGAGATATCTCAGCTCAGACCAGAGGCACTAAAACCACCTCAAAAGCAAACCCCAGAATGTCCTAGGTTAAATTCACTGTATTGTGTAAGCTACATCCTCTCTGCAATCCTGACTTCAGGTGACTTGGCTAACTTGCTTGGCTAGTGTTTGTTTTATCCAGGCTGCTCATTTTAAGATGTACACGCAGACTTAGCATGAGAGTGTGGGGGAAAAAATGTTGAAAAGTAGTTGATTGATTACTGATCACTTAGTGGAGAAGGAAGTGTGGAGTTCCTGTTGTTAATTTGCTGCAAAACGAAAGTTTGGGGGGAGCTTTTCCCCTTATATTTCCATTTCAACTTTGTGCATTGAGATAAGGAAAGGAAGATCACTTACCAATTACTGTCAAGGGCAAAATAGACTTGAAACAGCGAAAATTTTTTTTTTCCTAGTTAAAATAGATTCTGATGGGGAGAAACAAAGACAAAAAGATTAAAATGACACCTTTTCCCCACCCAAGGGTCTTTCCCAGTCCCAGCTTCACCCCTTCACTCCCTACTCCTCTCCCTCCAGGGGCGCAGGGGTGGCCATGGGGGTTGCGGTCAGTCCATCCCAGCCCCTCTCGGCCGCTCCTCCCTCCTCACACGTCTCCCTGCTCCAGCGCGGGCCCTTCCCCGGGCTGCAGTCCTTCAGGGACAACCTGCTCCCGCCTGGGCTCTCCACGGCCGCAGCTCCTGCAGGAAATCTCCCCCTGCTGCGGCGTGGGGCCCTCCCCGGGCTGCAGGGTGGGTCTCTGCTCCAGCGGGGTCTCTGCAGGGCTGCAGGGGATCCCTGCTGCGGGCCTGCAGCACCTCCTGCCCTCCTCCTCCTCCTCCTCCTCCTCCGGCCTGGGGCTCCCTCTGCTGCTGCTCCCTCCTGGGCTTCCTCCTCCTCTGCCCTTGCCGCTTTTTGCCCTTTCGGAAACCTGTTTTCCCCCCGGCGCCCCCAGCTTGGCTGAGGGGCTCAGCTGTGTCCTGCGGTGGGGCCGCCATCTATGAAAAGTCCCAGCAGCCACACCAGTGCCTGGAGGCACAGGGAGAAGCACTACCACTATTCCGTAGACAGGAAACCCAGCGATAGTCCCTGGTCTCGTCTCCCAACCAGCAGAGCAATCTCTATATCCAGAGGCAGCAGGATGTAAAGCTGCCATTAATAACCTCTTAGTCTCAACAACTCTAGACTGCTGTACTAGGAACAGAGGTGTGGAAGATTTTTTAATTTTTCCTCTTGAAAGTGAGCATCCTTTTTCATGACTATAACTCAATTAATGTTTTTCCATCACCAGGATTCCTCTGTTCATCATTTTCTCATTTTAGAGATCTGTCAGTGGAAGGTAATGAAAATGTAAGCAAGCCAGTGTTGTGTGGGTGGGAAGTAAACTTTGGTGTTAAGTCAAAAATCACAGTTTGAGGTCTGGGTGCACTTCAAGTGGTAATTCACTTGGTAAATCAACCAGTTTGTCCTATCATCAAGCTGTCATTTCTAAGCAGTGCTGCACCAGGTTCCTGCCAGAGACTATTAAGCAAGTCATTATTATTTCAGCCCCATTAGCTAAAAGGATACACCTCTCTACCCACATAAAGATGCTAATCAGCTTTGCCTTGAAGCAGTATATTCAGCCTTTTTCTTCTGAGATATGGCTTCCTACACCATTACTAAATATCACCTCAACCCATGGGGCAAAGAGCAGAGCATTCAGCGGTGAGATAACCTGATCTCTTCTTCATCTGGCCGTGGTGGCAAGTAGTGAAGACAAGCTTGGGACCAGGAGCTACAGATTCCATCAGGAAAAGAATAAAACCACAGTCCTAGTTTCCTAGCTGAATGTGGTAGTCAGTTCATTCCACTTGCCTCCTTCTTCCTCCTTCAGTTACCTTTGCAAACTGAATACATGCTGCGAAGTCACTTAGGTGCCTTTGATAATTTCTCCCCTGGCCTCAGTTACCAAAGGATCAGACTTGGAATTTCGCTCCCATTTTGTCAGAGGTAGCCAAACCTGCTGGGCTTCAGGACCAGACGGTTTCCTCCTCTCTCAGCCCGATGGCTGTGAGGCTGCGCTGGTTCTGTGTTCCCAGGTCCAGCCTAGGGTGAGGCTGAGCATGTGTTCCCAATAGACACACAGGCTCCACATGTGCCCAGACACACAGACCAAGGCAGAGAGAGATTACTTTCATTTTTTTTACTGACATCCACATGAACAAACTCAGCACTCACAGAAACATGAACAAAGATGGCTGAATCCTCTCCTCCCTGCTGGCTAATCCAGATTGAAGGCTGCTATTGGAATATACACACATGACGTGGGTCTCTCCAGCAGCTAGTCAGGACCCCCAGTCTGCCCAATACCCAGCCCCTGGACCATGGTCTCCTCCAGTTGCTGGCACGCAGACCTCCTATCCTGGTCGCCAGCCAGCCCACCTTGCATCTCACCAGTGTTGACACATGCACGCTTAGAATAGAGAGGGTAGTTGGAAATAGGATTTCATGAGGATATAGGAGAAACTGTAGTGATCAAGCAGTGCCTGTCCAGTGAGACAAATGTACTCACCAGTAACATGGTAACACGTGTCCAGCTCTTTTTCCCTTTATTTCCCTGCTCTTGTTTCTCCCCAGTTTACCTCAATTCCTCCCTTTCCCCACATTTGGTTCTTCCTCTAAACATCCCATAATACATTTTGCACATTTCCATAGTCCCCCTAAAACCTTCCATCCTAAATTTTACACAATCCCAAAATGCTCTTCCCATGATAAGTCCTGTACCTCTTTAGGCAACAAACTGTTCAGGTGGCATGGCTTTCTAGGGAAGGAGTGTCTTTGGTTGGCTCCTCCTGTTGGGTTCCACACCAGGACAATGTTCTAGTCCTTCTCCTCTGAAGGTCTCAGGAGCAGCTGGTTCAGTGCTCTGGTTTTCATTGGCTAGGTTTTCACCATGCAGACAGATGGTGAGTCTGTGCTTAATGTTTTGTGCTCTATCCCCGCTCATCACAGACATTTTCACCTCCATCGGCATTTAATACCTGTCTAACAGCCTGCTTTTGAGGGGTCTCTGCAGGTTTCCCCACCTTCTCTTCCAAGCTGCTGATTTTTCATAAAGTTTGAAGAAAAATACGGATTTTTTTCAAACATCAGCAAGCGGCTCTGTCCTGCGGTCCTAGAAAGGGTTATTGCAGCAGCACTCCAGCAGATGGCTGGCTTCTGTCATGAATAAAACTCTCCCAAGGAAAGCACATCGTGCAGGAGCACATTTGCAGGAAAGAGCAGAGATCTGTTTCCTTCGGCTATTGATTAATACTGCAGCTCTCTTTCCACTTTGGATTCGTTAATGAAACTCGAAATAAAAACAACCCCGTGCAGTTCAAGGAAGACAAATATGACAAAGCAAAGTAAATTGCTGACGTGAAAAGATTTGCTATCCCCTAAAGAAAAGCCACCAAAATTCATTCCTCATTCAACTCTCCTTTTTAAAAACTGGTACTTCTAAAGCATTTAACACTTTTATTCTGGATGGATTCTCTTTGGGTCATACTAAAATAAGTGCTGTTCCCCTTCCCTAGAACCAAAGGGAAAAGGCTGAATGTATTTAAGCAAACAAATTTGATTTGTCTCAGTAGGAGAGTGAAAGATGAAACAAAAAAGGCCAAGTGAGATGATCTTGTAGTTCTTGAACATTCAGATCTGTGAATGAAAGTGAGTGTGCTCCTCAGCAAAGCAAGCAAAGCTTCAAAAACTGGGAGCTGTTGGACTCAGGTTGCTTCTGACAGAAATGTGCCCTGAAATCTTTCGGCTTTCAGTCCCATTGCATGCAAAAGTAGGTAAATCCCAATTCTTCCCAACTATTGAAGTAAAACAGGTGGAAAAAGGACCCCGACTCTAAGTGTCATAAATGACATACATGGAAGTTTATCCTGAACTGACGTGCTGGTACCATCACCTCCATCTCTGCAACAGCTAAGCTGACAGACAATTAGATGTTTGCCACTGCATTCAGCAAAGGGATGAAGTTATGGCCAGGGAGCCACAGCTGTGGGGTGAATACTGTAGCACAGTGAATCACAGAAAACAGGACTTAAGGGACTTCCAGAGACTCTCATCTAGTCTGCATTCCTGCTCCACACAAATCTGTCCTAGCAGTGCTTTTTCCAATTCTAAAAAAACACCAACCAACCCAAACCCCCAAACTTTCCAAGAATAAAGACTTCACATCTATTTCAGTAGCCTTGTGATAAAATGCAGCTACTGTTTTTTTCTCTGACAATTTATCTCCCTAAAGAGAACTGAAGTCTATTGCTTGTTGACCTAACCCAGATGGGTATGCAGAAAAATCTACTACCTTTCTCCTTTCAGCAACCTTCTACATATTTCAGGATTTCTGTCACGTCCACCCTCAATTTCCTCTTTGCTAGGCTAAACAATCCATTCCTTTCAATTTCTTTCCTTAGGTCATGTTTTCCTGACTTTGAAGCATTCATCCAGCTCTCTGAATACTGTCCGGTTCAGCCACTTCATTCTTGTAACGTAGGGCCTGAAACAGAACACAGCACTGAGTGTTGTAAAAAGCTAGTGTTTAAGAGTATTGGATAAGCATCTTTTGGTCTGCAAATGAAAGCACGTGTTCTGCCGTATGGCTGTGGTCAATTCAACATGTGCCTTTCTTTTTTGTTAGTGTAATGCCCTCTCCAGGTGAAGAGGTGAAGGGATTAAACATATTTGCCTGTATTCCAAATAACTGAATAGGAATTTATATCTGGAATGTGAAGGAACCCATAAAAGTACTTTGAAAAAAATACTTTGAAAAGTATTTCAAAGGTCCTCTTTCACATCCCATCTGCATCACAGGAACAAACAGACCCATAGGTCATCCAGGGCAGTATTTTCTGTCTGACAGTTGTCATCTTTGATATTTAAAGAAGGTACCATTAACCTCACAGGTGATCACTGTGGGATGCTGTGGGCATGGGAAAGTGTTTTAATTCCGTGAGAGAGAGATTGGCTAATGCTTTTAAGTCTGATAGTTTATGTCCCCTTTTAAAAGCACGGCATAATCCTCACTCATGAAGCTTGTTCAAGTTCTCAGACTCTTAAACTGTTGGCTCCAGCAATCTGTCACATCCCATTAAATCAATTTATTCATCTTCCTTAAGAAGTAGCAGATTAGTAGATACAGGGGAAGTGACATAATGGTACTTCATGACTTCTGCTGGCTTCTGGTAAGGTCCAACATACATTTTTTAGATATACACAATGAGCAAAACGTGATGTGTGAATGGCAGATTGGAAAATCATTCCCGAAAGTATTCAGTTAGCTTGAGTGGAGATGCTGAGTAGGCTCCTAGCAGAGTCTGTACTGAATCCACAGTTACTGAGTTATCCTCATTAAAGACTTGGATGATGGAAGAGAGTGAATTTTAGTAAATGTATATCTAACACCATGATGGTGGTAAAAAGCTGAGATTAAATTATTTCTCTTTATTAATGTTTATTTATGAATGGATGAGTATGTGTGGTTGCTGACACAGACTTCAACACACAAGCTAATGAGAGAGGTATAAGCAAAAAGCAACAAGGCTGGCTAAAGCTTCTGAGAATATGAAATAATCTGACTTGTTTAGGCTAGAAAAGAGAGTGCTGAAGGGGACCCCAATAGCACTATTCAACTGTCTAATCAGATAATTTCTTTGTTCATTCTGCAGAGGTGGTATGCATCTTAGTTCATAGCAAAGGACATTTAGGAAAAACTGTCTAACTTTAATAACAGTCAAGTATTAGGAAAACAATAGTAATTTCTGAGGGCAATCATCATTACCCAGGTTAGACAGGCTTCCACTGAGATGGTCTAAGTTATCAGGTTCATTTGGTGGCCTATGTGGCAAACCCAGTCCATGAGGCACTTCTATCTCGTTCACAGTCTTCCTCCTGTAGAAGACTGGAAGAGCTGTTTGAGGAGTAAATGCCATGTGAGCAGGTTAAAGCCATTTCTTGAGCCCGAATAGCTGTCTAAGAGTATCGTTCACATTGCACTGATACTGTCTCACCAGGGAGCTTCCAAAACTGGGAGTCACCTGTGAAGGCAGCTGAGGCCAGATGACACTGATATGGGATTGACTAGAGAGATTATTCTAGAGGAACTGTGACTTTCTATATAGTAACTAGTTCAGAAACAAATCACCTGCAGAGCTAAATGTTCACATTTTTCCTTATCTGTGTGAGCCAGGTTCTCTGTTTGGACAAGCCATCAGGTGCCAGTCTGTGCTGCATTGCCACCCAAATTTCTGCTAAATGGAAGAACCTTATGAAGATGTTTGTTTGCCTCAAAATGTGATCACATTAAATCACAGGTAATCTCACAAGTGACTTCAAACCTCAACTTTTAGTGGAGCTGAGCAGTTTTGTTCCCTGAGTTGCATGTATTTTAGTCAGTCATTTATGTGGGTGAATTTATTGTTGCCTGATAAAATACATGGGAATGGACAGTGAACGTAGGGAAGGTTCAAAAACTTCAAGACTCTCTGATCTCAATGTCCTGACAACATGCATATTTTTGTACAGTGAGGTGAATTCTGTACACACTCATTGGTGACACTCATGGAATGAAGCTCACTGATACACCATGCAGCATTACCACTCCTTTGAGTTTTTAAACGACACTGGACACTCCTTCCAAGACTGTGCTGGAGAGAATACAACTGTGCTGCTGTGCTCACTGCTAATATTTTGCTTACTTTGTGATGGGCATGAGACATCCTACAGTCATCACAAGCTATAACACCTAACTAGGATTTTCAGTTTAGGAGAGGAGCACTCAGCATTGACAGAAGCAGGGGAAATGTTTTCTCAGGCTCCCTTTGAGACCATGAGTTAGATCCTACAGGGAGACAATTGTGAAACTGTGTTGACACCACTAAAATTACTGAGCCAGTTTTTGGCTCCATTGTAATATTTCTTTTCATCACTAGTGAGAAAGCTATAAAAAGACCACGAAGAATCTGTTGTGATGGGGCTTTTCACCAGGCCCCCATAACTGTCATCCCAGTAAAAGGAACATAACAAGCTGAAAAGACCAGGCAGAGATTAATGTCCCATCTGATGAAACAAGAGCAGTTCCTTAAATGCTCTGGCATTTGGGAGGGCAAAGAGGTGGTAAAGGTCAAATCTGCCTTCCCATTTCTTAGCTGCAGTTACTGATCATGACTGATTGTTGTGTCTGATGCTTACCACATTTGTCGCTACCAGAAAAGGGTCCGGCCTTGCCCAAGCAAGACCCCAAGTACAGTGTCTCCCTTCACGCATGTCATAACTGTGTATCCTGGGAAACCCACACCTGAAGGTCAGACATTTATTCTGTGCATAGAGTAGTTAAGAGGACTTGCAAAAATATGTTTTGTGAAGAATCTGAAGAAAGACCAGATTGCTTCACAAAGTTTTGCCCCGACATAAGCTTTTAGCAAAAATCCTGAAAATTAAGATTTTCACATTAAAAATGTTGGGAATTCTAGAAAGAAAAAAGGTCATTTTCAGCAAGAAATATTTTTAGTGAGGCTTTTTACCTTATGTTGGTGCTGGGTTTTTTCTCTTCTTGTTTCATTATTTCTACGTTTTTGTTTCTTAGGGCGATTGAATGAATCTACACACACACCCATCTGTGGCACAAAACACTAATGGCTAATCCAGAAAACCATTGCTATCTTCTTTTCCTGTAGTCTGGCTATTTATCCTCCTCCTGAATTTCTTGGGCTTGTCTTACTGTACATTTTGTTTCCCGGTGACTTTCAATGGGGCTGTGTATGTCCCCAGCACAACTACCTGTCTTCCTTTTCCATGGTCTTCCTAAGGTATGTGTTATGTCTGATTTACCGCAGTTAACTCCCAGATGTAGATTTCCTGCAACAAGCAGCAGAATCCTACTGCAGAAAAGGGAAAATCTTATTATGGGAAGTATTAATGGGCAATCAATTATTGCATTGCACTCAGAGCCTGTGAGGCCTCCTTTGGAGCACTGGATGCTGTTTTGGGCATTACACTCTAGAAAACGTTGACAGAGGGTGATGGTGTAAATGAAGAGGAAATACTCTATGAAGAAACACATCTATGCTGTCGGTTAAGTATGAGTCTGTTTACTCTCAGACTAAGCTCACCTACTTTTCACATTGTTTACCATGATTTGCGCTTTGAAAGAGGATTCCTCAACCCGAGTCCCAGAGCTTACCTTGGCATCTTGAGGCTGTTTGGCGTAGGGACAACCTCAGCTGCTTTATGTAACACAGATTGAGGTGAGATATATCTGAAGATGCTTGGGACAAGCCCTCCAGTGAACATCCCAGGAGATCTACCAATCATTCCTTGAGAGGCTTCATGGTCACCGTAGCAAAGGACTAAGAAACACCTCGCCCACTTGAGCCTGGGTCTTCCTGGGAACAACGTGGGCAGTATGTTTCAAGTCATAAGCAGACTATGAGAGGACTAAAGCTCGCGATGTCAGGAAAGAACAGATGCCTCAATGTGCAAAAGCATGCTCTTGCACGTATTCTGCACCTTGTGGTGCAGAGAAGTATTCTAGCATGCAAAAGCTGCTTTAAAGAAGGCTGAGGTGAGCAGCTCTGGTGCTGGCATGATCGGCAGTGAAGTGTTCTAGCACGGTGCACAGGGTGGGTTCCTGAACCAGGGAAACCTCAGGGGAGCAGAGAGACCTGCCAGGAGCCTGCAGCTCATGTGACAGCAGCTGATGAGACCTGTCGTCAAGGTAAGCAGCTCCAGTTCATGTGGCATGGCACGCAGGAAGGGCGCTGTAACTCTGCCTGCTCAGGGAGCAATGGCACCCACCCAGCAGAAGGCCACAGCCTCTATAAACTCTGCACCCACCACAACTGACACAGCTTCCCAGACAGAGCTCTGGTGGGAACACGCTGCCACCCAGGTGCCAGGCTGCAGGGTGAGCCCTGCGCTTATGGCAGAACCAGGCGGCAGCAGTGAGCACACCTGGGGAGGTGCCCAGGTAGGGGAACTCCTCTGCTTAGTGACAGAGCTCCGGGAGGAGGTGAGAGGTTGAGGAGCATCAGGGAGTGCGAGAGGGAGAGAGACTGCTGGAACCGCACCCTGCCTTCCCTGGGACAGACCTGTCAGGCAGGCAGGACACACGATACGGAGGATTCCCCATCCTCTCTCGGCCCCGCAGAACGTGGTGACTTAGGGGATGGGGGCAATGGCGACAAGTTCCTGCCCGGCGCAGCAGGCGCATCTCCTCCATGACTCCCCCACCTTCCCAGGTGTCCTTGCATAACAGGTATGAGGCTCTGCAAGCGGAAATGAACACTGATAAAGATGATGGTCCATCTAGCTTGGAGGTGTCACCAAGGTTAAGTCATCCTACACCCTGCATCAAAACCACTTTCATTATGAAAAAAAAATGGGGCATTGTCATAGGACACTCTTTTCTGCTGGGAACAGAATGCCCAATGTGCTGACCAGGCCCACTTCTTAGGGAAGTCTGCTGCCTCCCTGGGGCCTGGGTTAACGATCTGACAAGAAAACTTCCTACCCTGGTACGGCCCTCAGATTACTATCCATTATTGCTTTTTCATGTAGACAGTGATGAAGTTGCAACAAGTAGTCCAAGGGCAATGAAGAGAGACTTCAGGGCCTTTGGGACAACTGGTTAGGGGATCAGGAGCAAAAGTAGTGCTCTCCTCTATCCTTCCAGTTGCGGGCAATGATGAGGGAATACCTGGCTCCAAGCCTGATGTCACCAGCAAGATTTTGGGTTTATTGATCATGAGTCGATTTATACAACACCAGACCTGCTGCAGAGAGGAAACAGTCTAGGAGGTTCCTGGAGTGTGTGGAAGATAACTTCCTGACATAGCTGATGAGGGAGCCAACTAGGGAAGGCGCCCTGCTGGACATGTTGTTTGTGAACAGGGAAGGACTGGTGGGTGGTATGACAGCTGGAAGCCATCTTGGGCATAGCAAACACAAAATGATAACAGTTTTCGATTCCTGGAGAAGTAAGGAGAGGGGTCAGCAGAACTGCTACTTTGGACTTCCAGAGGGCAGACTTTGTCCTGTCTAGGGGCCTGGTTGACAGAGTCCCTTGGGAGGCAGTCCTGAAGGGCAAAGGAGTCCAGGAAGGCTGAACATTCTTCAAGAAGGTAATCTTAAAGGCACAGGAGCAGGCCGTTCCCAAGTGCCAAAAGTCAAGCTGGCAGGGAAAAGACCAGCCTGGCTGAACAGAGAGTTTACGACCTTTGGAAGAAGGGGCAGGCAACTAAGGAGGACTACAAGGATGTCATGAGGCTATGCAGGGAGAAAATTAGAAGGGCCAAAGACCAACTAGAAATTAATCTGGCTACTGCTGTAAAAGACAATAAAAAATGTTTTTATAAATACATTAGCAACAAAAGGAGGGCTAAGGACAATCTCCATCCTTTATTGGATGCAGGGTGACAAAGGATGAGGAAAAGGCTGAGGTGCTCAATGCCTTCCTAACCTCAGTCTTTAATAGTCAGACCAGTTGTTCTTGGGGTACCCAGCCCCGTGAGCTGGAAGACAGGGACAGGGAGCAGATTGAAGCCCCCATAATCCAAGGGGAAATGGTTAGCAACTTGCTACAGCACTTAGACACACACAAGTCTATGGGACCGGGTGGGATCCACCCAAGGGTACTGAGGGAGTTGGTGGAAGTGCTCACCGCTTTCAATCATTTATCAGCAGTCCTGGCTAACCGGGGAGGTCCCAGTTGACTGGAGGTTAGCAAATGTAACGCCCATCTACAAGAAGGGCCAGAAGGAGGATCTGGGAAACTGCAGGCCTGTCTGTCAGACATCAGTGCCAGGGAAGGTTATGGAGCAGATCATCCTGAGTGCTATCACGTGGCATGTGATCAGGCCCAGTCAGTATGGGTTTATGAAAGGCAGGGCCTGCTTGACCAACCTGATTTCCTTCTATAACAAGATGACCCACTTAGTGGATGAGGGAAAGGCTGTGGGTGTTGTCCACCTGGACTTTAGTAAAGCCTTTGACACCTTTTCTCACAGCATTCTCCTGGAGAAACTGGCTGCTCATGGCTTAGACGGGTGTACTCTTTGATGGGTAAAAATCTGTCTGGATGGCTGGGCCCAAAGAGTTGTGGTGAATGGAGTTAACTCCAGTTGGCGACCGGTCACAAGTAGTGTTCCCCAGGGCTCAGTATTGGGGCCAGTTTTGTTTAATGTCTTTATCAATGTTCTGGACGAGGGGATCAAGTGCACCCTCAGTAAGTTTGCAGATGACACCAAGTTGGGTGGGAGTGTTGATCTGCTTGAGGGTAGGAAGGCTCTACAGAGGGATCTGGACAGGCTGGATCAATGGGCTGTGACCAATTGTATGAGGTTCAACAAGGCCAAGTGCCGGGTCCTGCACTTGGACCACAACAACCCCATGCAACACTGCAGGCTTGGGGAAGAGTGGCTGGAAAGCTGCTCAGCGGAAAAGGACCTGGAGGCGTTGGTTGACAACGGGCTGAACATGAGCCAGCAGTGTGCCCAGGTGGCCAAGAAGGCCAATAGCATCCTGGCTCGTATCAGAAATAGTGTGGCCACTATTCCCCACTTCCCCAGTAGGGAACTGATCATGCCCCTGTAGTCGGCACTGGTGAGGCTGCACCTCAGGTACTGTGTTCAGTTTTGGGCCCCTCACTACAAGAAGGACATTGAGGTGCTGGAGTGTGTCCAGAGAAGGGCAACGAAGCTGGGGAAGGGTCTGGAGCACAAGTCCTATGACGGGCAGCTGAGGGACCTGGGCTTGTTTAGCCTGGAGAAAAGGAGGCTGAGGGGAGACCTTATCGCCCTCTACAACTACCTGAAAGGAGGTTGTAGCGAGGTGGGTGTTGGTCTCTTCTCCCAAGTAGCAAGTGATAGGATGAGAGGAAACGGCCTCAAGTTGCTCTAGGGGAGGTTTAGATTGGATATTAGGAAAAATTTCTTCACTGAAATGGTTATTAAACATTGGAACAGGCTGCCCAGGGCAGTGGTTGAGTGACCATCCCTGGAGGTATTTAAAAGACGTGTAGATGTGTTGCTTAGGGACATGGTTTAGTGGTGGACTTGGCAGTGTTAGGTTTACAGTTGGACTCAATGATCATAAAGGTCTTTTCCAAGCTAAATGTTTCTATGATTCTATGATGCCTCCCTGTTACTGCGGGAGAAGTAAAAGTTCAGTAAAAGCCAAAAGGAGCAAGCCCTCATAATTCACTTGCTAAATTGGTATTTTGCTTTTTCAGTCTGTGGTTCAGGGAAAAGATATTTAGTGATTTTGGGAAGATACAAAGCTTTCCCTGAACAGCAAATGACATCAGGAATTTGTCTTAAATGTATGCCACTTTCCCAGAAAGCAACTACACTTGTTCAGTAAAAGTTGGAAACTGCTGCCAGTCTTTCATGCTCCCCCTCCACTGCAAGTGGCAGCCTTTTACCTTTCTTACAGCTTCCTACACCGCGTAGCACAGTGCACAGCTTCACAGGGGTCAGAGGTCATCTGTGAAGTTCGCTGGGGTTTGTGTGAGATCTTGTCCTAGAAAGCTGAATAACAAGGAGACAAAACTCTCTAACCATATTAAATCATTAATGTTAGAAGAGAGATAAAGCAACTGCATACAGTGACAGAAAGACTTCATGACACTGAAGGACTGGGAAGTAAAACATCAGATGAAGTTCCTTATAGAAAAATACAAAAGGGTGCACATGGGAAACCAATCCCAAATGTATAAACAGAGTGATCATTTTGATCCAATTGTTAGAACAAGGTCTTGGGATTATATTAGGTAGGTCTATGAAACCCTCAATAGCAGTCAAGAAAGGAGCATGTTGCAATTATGAGGAAAAGAATAGCGAGCAAAGCAATAAGCATTAAGTCACCACATAAATCCTGGTATGGCCAGGATTACTGACTCTGGCCTTTGTTGCCTCCCAAACAATTCGCCATCTTAATATGGATAAACTGGAATTTGAAAAGGTACAGAGAAGACTGGCAGGGATAGTTAGATGTTTGAGAAGGTTTTCATATGAAGATCAAGCAAATGAACTACAGTTCTCCATCCTGCAAGAAAAGACGACTGGAGAGGAATATGATAGAGGCTTATTAAATCATGGATGACACGGAGATGCTGAACAAGGAATGATTGCACTCTAGTCTAATAAATGTACTAAGGGTCATCAAATAAAATGAGTAGATGCCAAATACTTAGGAGGAGTTGGTTGTTTGCACAATGTAGTAAAGTTTTGAAATTTTCTGCAGGATAAGTTTGCATGGGTTCAAAAAGGAATTGTATATTTCATGAGGGAGAAATCCACTGAAAGTTGTTAGATATCACCCTCTCATCTAGGAACAAACCAAACTACAAATTACTGGAGCAAGGGAGATTATTCGGGGAAAGCTTCACCGTAGATTTGCCCTGTTTTTCTCTTGGCATGGCTCATTGGCTATTAGTGGAGTCAAGATTAGGGGCTAAGTGCAACTTTGGTCTGGCTCAATCAGTAAATACATAGCAGCTGGGTGCATTTGTTGTCTGTTGTCATTGCTGACACTGATTTTTCTCCGTATGTTGAAGTCTAATGGAAAGGAAAAAAAAAGGTTCTCTCTAGTAAATATACTATACATGAGTTATGGATATCCATGTAATAAATTTATATATTATTTTCCTTTGACCACCTCACCAGCTTATACCCTCTAACCTTTCTTCCCAGACTAATTGTAATATTTCAAACCTAGAAAAAACATTAAGCAGTTACCATTTAAAATAAGTTAGCCTATATGAGAATATCATCTTCGTCTCTCAAACTTATTCCTTAAAAATTTCCTTCTACGTTTGTCTTGGCTTGAGGCCATGAATAAGCCATATTCAGTCTGGGTCATTGTTTTTGCCTTCCGTATATAAAAATCTACAGAACTTTGTTTTCTGGACGTCACGGGAGAAGAAATTTGACTTTATCTTCGGTTAAAATGACATTTTTGCCTCCCAATGAGATACAAAATATGACTTATAGACCCAGAAGGTACCAAGATATGAAATTATTCACATTGGAATGTTATTTCTGCATTGAGAATATTATTTTGCATTGAAAATATATGGAGAAAAATGTTAGAGAAATATTTCTGGGCTTTTAAAATGGCTTCACAGAGAAGGACACTTGGGTGGTGTAAGCATGGGAATCTGTGGTTGATAGGTTAAACAACATCAGCCTCCAACCATTTAACATACCAGCCAACAGGCTAATATAGTGGAAAAAGGAAATGTATGATTAGTGCTTGCTTAGGATGCTCAGCTCCTTTGTATATGAGTAATGGCCTCATCTCAAATGTGCATTGTGAAAGGTTTTACACCCACAGCACCGCTCACCCTCATGTATTTCCTTTCTGTATGACATGCACAGTCTCTTACATCTGATTTACTGCTTTCACACTGCTGGTAAGTTCAGTTGTAATTTCTCCAGCGTGGTTCTAGAATTAAGCAAGGATGCCCAGCACACGAATAAGTTTTACTGATGTGGAGCTGATGCAGGATATATCAACCAGCATGAGCTGGACAACAAACCATTTCAGATCAACTGCTTGTAAAGGACATTTCAGCACAAATAAGGGTCACAGTGCTGACTGAGATATCAGAATAAATGTCTTTTCTTATAGGTATTGTTACAAGATCATGAGTGACCACAAGGGCATGAAGCTGGTTAATTGTCTCACTCAAAATATAGATTGTAATATTTTATATCTATACTGGTACCCTTAATTCTAGAGTCATAATCATATCTTTCATTCCTCCTCTCGTTATATTTGTCTCTATTCAAAGAATAACCATTTGATTTCAATGCAGTAGAAGTTTTAAAGAAATAGAGAATATATGCAAAAGTAAGATTACCTAGAAAGACAGTGTAGAGCATGTACCTTTTCTCTCAATCTGCATTACATTCTCATGGTTAAAGGTGAACCACACACAATAATGTATTGCTGATATTCGACATCCAGTTCTACTCTGGGCATATGTGATGCCTTTGAGTTCAGTGAGCAGGGGTGTTTGTAAATGAATTAGGACTGTGGAATTCCAGATTCTTTGCTGATCGTAAGGATACTGAGATGTAAGTGGAAGAGGGGAAGAGAGGTGTCTCACTGTCTTAACAGAGATGGAGATACTGTATTTAGGTTTACTTTCAGCAGCCAAAG
Source organism: Balaeniceps rex (assembly GCA_013401315.1). Lineage (NCBI taxonomy): Eukaryota > Metazoa > Chordata > Aves > Pelecaniformes > Balaenicipitidae > Balaeniceps > Balaeniceps rex. Next base: position 78,887 of record VYZW01047965.1, read on the forward strand.
CCATGTCCCCTTGCCTGGCTCCACTGAAATGCCAGTAAAGAGACATTGATGTTGATTTACCATATTACAAGGAAATGTGAAGTTGAAGTGCACTCCAGGTAAATCCTTGAAATTTTATTCAATAAAGAGGAAGAAAACTGTTCAAGGCTGCTCCATCAGGCAAGCTCCATTTTGCAGTTCATTGACTACCTGAGCCACTGAGTGATAGAGATATTCAGAAGCCCCCCTCCACCGTATCAACATCATTAAAAGTGTCCTGATTTCAAGTGGGATGTGATTTATTACCTTGCTCCAGAACTCACCACCACAGGAGTTTATCACCTGTAGCTGGAGAGAATAAACAGTATTTAATTACAGAACTGTACTGTCAGCTATGATCAGCTGTCTGATTTACAGAAGGTACTAAATCTACCAGTAGTGTTAATTTGCAATAATTAAATCAGACCTATGTAAATGATGTGATATTTGGCCCTCTTTGATATTTATATAACTAACTAGAACTAAATTATATGTTTGGCTTTTGCATTGCTTTTGCAGACTATTGTAGAGGGAGCCATGTGATTAATCACATTTATTATATATATAGAACTTTGTTCCATTACGCATCCTGCTCATATGTCAGCTCAATGAGCTGCTTAAAACAGTTCTGTTTTACAAAAATGAGTTTTAAAAGGTTGGGTCATCATAAATAAATTTTTCTCCTTTTCTTTAGCATAGCATTTTCTGTCCCAAATTACATGGAGAAGACAAATGGGGTCTTATCAAATATTGCACTTGTGATATGGTCTAGGTACAGTATCTCCTAGCTCATCAAATTAAAGGTTACATTTTTATAAAGGTGATTTGTGAATGAAGAGTCAGAAGTTGGTGACTGTGGAGGTGGATAAACACAAACACTGTGCATTAGAGAGATGAAGCAGTATAAGCCTGTCCTTAGATAAGTCAGGAAACAAGAAATACTTAGAGTGTAACAAAAATAATGATTTGTGTGAGTTATCATTGTTCTTACAACTGGTTTAGATTAAATGGGATTTAGATGTAGCTGGGGTTATCAGTACAGGAATTAATTATATATGGCTCAAGTAGTCAACTAAAGAATGATCTTTCTAAAGACCAGGCAGCAAATTCTGAAAGTCTTTGCTCATGACGGTGCAGGTTTTTTTCTATTTTTCTTGCTACTTCTCTTTAGTATCTAAGGTTTTATTCCAAAAAGTACTGTAGGATTAGTAGAAATTGTATTTGTTGTTAGATCAACTTTGCGAGTCTTTTCACTAAACTGTGAGAATTCCATAATTCATGACTTTGTAACTTTCAGTACTGGATGAAGTGCTGCATGCAGTGCTCATCAAACAGAAATTATTTATGAGTCAGGATTTGGGAATTAAAAATCCTGTAATTCACTAACAACAACCAAGTAAGATAATAACAAGTAAGACCAAAATAGCATAGTGTTGTGATCCATGTATCATATAAAACCTATAACAAACTAAACCATGACATACAGCACAGTAGCGCGACAGAGCACACAATGCATAATGCAACACGAGACAGCACATATATTCTACTGCAGAATTTTGTATTTTTCTTTCATTGCTTTTAATAGGTTTTGGCATCGAAAATTCTACACTGCAGGGGGAAAAAAAAAACATTTCTATGCTAGACAGACTTTTTTTTAAAGAGACACCATTTGAATCTGCTTCATTCCTTGAAATGTAAGCCATTTGGGACTATAACATATAATGTGTACAAGAGAATATATATAAAAATATAAAAGGCATAGGAGTATTCCCCAGTGATGTAATTCCTTGTTTCCGAGGAATTTATGAGTTGCCAACACACAGCTACTGATCTGAGCCTTGCCAGCACCAGAATTTTCAGGAAATTTGTAAAAGAAACCTGTCAGAGCCCTGAGACACCATTAACCAGTCAGAAGAAAAAGCATTGCACAATTGCAGCAAAGTTACTGCAGAAAAAAACTGGCTGATGGTTATGGTGATATGGTTATATCTGTGATCAAACTAGTAGTTTCAGGCAGTGAAGGCACTGTGATTTGCAGACTGCGTAATTCCTGGGAGTGAACTATTGCGCAATACGTTGCCACAAAACGTTTGGAAGTAATTTATACGGATTCAAATGCAGCTGGTCAAATTTACTGAAGAAGAAAGGACTGTGAGCTGTTGAAGCCACACACCACGTCTTGTGAGGAAATCCCCGCGCCACAACCACAGACTGAGAAGCTATTCTGGGCAAACATTGTGGAATGATTATTGTTTTCTTCCACACCTGCTGAGGCATCCATTCCTAAGGATAAGATATCAGGCTGCACAGACCTTCTCCCGGACCTGGTACAGCCATCTCTTTTATTCCTAACCCCAGGGTGAAAACGGAAATCAAAAGCTCACAATCAGAACAGAAAGAACTGCAAAATGGGGGGAAATTGAGTTATGTATCCATGCATCGACGGTTGTCATAGCCCTCTGAGATGCTGCTTCAGTGCTGTTTCCAGTAGAAATCCTAATAAGACAGCATATTGAATTACCATCTACATATTCTTAAAACCGTTTATGTTTCTCCCCAGATCACTGGAGACAAAATACCTGCAAAGAGGAATGATTTCCTTTCTGTTAATCACCTTGGTACGATATAAAGAGAAGCTACAATGAGCTTGCCTGAAGTAGGTTGACAGACGATTATTATATGCAGTAGCTGAAATACTAACTGCTGCAAAATATAAATACATACAAGGCCACTGTTAAAGACAAGTGAGGATATTAGGTTTTCTTCACTGTATGCAACACTCATCTTCGAATGATGATACACCACTTGGTTTAATCTTTTACAGCTGATCAAGCTAATGTGTTGGTGAAAAGACCCCTTTCCTGTTAGTGTCACCAAATTCTTGGGAAGGTGAAGCTTTAGGGAGAAAACCACCAGCATCCCATAGACTTAACATTTTGAAATTAGGTAAAGATAATATTTAATCAAATGTTGAGTTGAAAAATCAACTGTCAGCGTAGATACTGTAGCACTCTATTATGGGAAAAATTTTATTTTGCTACTTTGGTCTAGAGTTGAGCAACCCACTATCCTCCTGTTTCTTTTGATGCAGTCTGTGAATGCTGGAATGGGAGCAGTCTGAGACATGTTTCCTTTTCAGAGTTATAGATGCATATGCCAAATTAGATACTGCATCTATTTTTTGTAGACTAATGAAAGGCCGATTCTGAGGGTAGAGCTGTGAATAAACCATGCAACCACTCCAGAAGCTGGGCAGTGTTCAAGCAGGCTGTGGGTCCTCAAGAAATCTTTCACCTTCCTGCACTCACTTACAGATGTTTTCTTTCTGGAAAAAAAAATCCCTGAACAGATTTTCTAATAACCTGTGCCTAAAACGCAATCCTGCAAAGAAATCTTAAACAGGCACACTACGAACACTAACTTCAAGTCCCAATTCAGTAAATTCAGTAAGTGCTTTGCTGAATCAGGGGCTCTCACTTGTATTGAGGTAATGATCCCTGCAGGAAACCTGAAAGGGACCAGCAAAGGTGATGATCCGTCTTCATTAGCAAAGTCTTTCTACACCCACACAGAAGATAAGGAATGTGTTCTGCCCAAGGAAGGGAGGAACTGATAGATGAAATAGGTCTCTCACAGGATGGCCGTGAATTGGTCTTAATAACGTGCAAAGGATAACATTATTATACCTTGTCTCATTGGCAGTAGCAGGGAGGAGACTGGGGTGAGTGAAAATAACATGTCACTGGCAAGAGGGTTTACAGACAGCACTAGAGAGCTGCCACGCTGGCCACCTTATAGGACAGAAATCCTATTGAAGGACAGAAATCCATTTAACCACATTTCAACTGCATGCACCACAGGCTTTGGTACCTGAAAAAGAGGGCCACAAAAATGATCCGAGGGCTGGAGCACCTCTCCTACGAGGACAGGCTGAGAGAGTTGGGGTTGTTCAGCCTGGAGAAGAGAAGGCTGCGGGGAGACCTTAGTGCGGCCTTTCAGTACTTAAAGGGGGCCTATAGGAAAGATGGGGACAGTCTTTTTAGCAAGGCCTGAGGTGACAGGACAAGGGGTGATGGTTTTAAACTAAAGGAGGGGAGATTTAGGCTAGATATAAGGAAAAAATTTTTTACACTGAGGGTGGTGAAGCCCTGGCACAGGTTGCCCAGAGAGGTAGTGGAGGCCCCATCCCTGGAAACATTCAAGGTGAGGTTGGACGGGGCTCTGAGCAACCTGATCTGGTTGATGATGTCCCTGCTCACTGCAGGGGGGTTGGACTAGATGACCTCTAAAGGTCCCTTCCAACCACAAGCATTCTATGATTCTATAAGTCTATGAAATAAACTGAAGGGACTACACTTAATCCCTGTGTGTGTCAAAAGAATTTCAGCTGTATGAATAAACTGGAGAAAGTGGCAGCACATAAAGGGGAGCTTTATTTTGCTGTGGGTATTATGCAGGGAGAAACCCCTTAGAGGTACACAGCGGCCCGCTGCCCTCCTGAGCACTCTGGATGCCCTGGAGCACATGGGGTTGGTTTGTGAGCACCGCAGAACCTGCCCTGCGGAACTCTGCTTCCTTCCTGCAGCGATTCGAGGCAAAGCCCCCAAGATCCCCATGGTGGGGGGCAGTGGGGCCGTCCTCCTGTGTGTTAGTTTACAGTGAGCACTTCCCAGGCACAGACAGGCATGTGCTGAAAAAACAGCATCTAGCTGTCTCCTACCTGCCAGCAACTACTACGGTAATCCTAAAATAATGTATTGTAAAGATTTATTTGCTTTATTTATTTATTTACAATGTTATTGTAAAAATTATTATGTTCAATAATATACATTTTTCCCAAAACATTGGAAATATGTGTACATATTTTAAAAATTGAAATGACACACACCCCCATATATATATATTATATATATATATTTATATTCATACATATATATATAAAGTGAATACGTTTCCCAAAAAATTTTGAAATACAGCTGGGAATAACTGAATTTGGTCAATGATTTTTCTTTGGAAAGCTGAAAACTTCGTGGAGAGGTATCTGCAGTGCTCCTTCAGCTTGAGGGTGAGCTGTAACAAAACAGAAATCAGTTTCTGCGTCTGTTGGTACCATGTAGACAGATAAAATAAAACTATAATTTGCCACCAAAGCTGTGCTGACATTCATGGAGCCGAGCAGCCTCAACACTGCTACCTAAGGCCTCAATCCTGCACTGGGAAATTTTAGCAGATGCAGGAACATCTCCAGAACCTGGTCTAGATCCTGGCTCACGGACTTGCTCCAGATGCAACTGCACTTACAGCCATGCTAAATAAGTCCATGGAAATGCAGGGCACTGACGATGTCCTTTGTATGTCCTTTGGCCCCCATTTGAGACCAGCAGTTTGGGGCTGACTGCGCTACTTTGTGAGCCTCACAGCTCACTCTGATGGACATCCATCCCTGATGAAACAGCAGGGGACAGCTATCGAAAAGCTTCCTAAGGGGGAGAAGCTACGGTAGGTGCCGCAGCAGAGGAGATGGAGGGATGTGTCCGGAGGAGGGGTGAAGGACTCGTGTCTCCAGCACACAAGTCAGAGTTGAAATTCAAGCAAAAATATCCCAGCCGAGGGTTTTTTATTTAGACACTGTGCTCAGGGAGGAGGTAAAAGCAGAGGCCACCTGTTTGCTAAGTCAGAAAGGGCATTTCTTCCCCACCCTGCCTGGGGTCACGTCTCTGTCTGCTTCTCTATCCCCTCCCGGGGGGACATTTCTCTGCCCCTCCTCTTGGAGGGCAGGGGGCTCAGGCTGCCCCACATGGCCCAAACCCCCAGCCTACTTCCCTCAAACTTCTCCCTCCTTCCCCGCGTCTCTCACCCGCGGGCCCCGCAGCCCCCTCAGCCCCACGGCCCCCGGGGTCTCAGACTCCGGATCCCTCAGCCCCGTCCCTTCACCCATCCCCGGGCCGCCCCCCCCGCTCCCGGCCGGCGGCGGGGCCCGCAGCCCTGCCCGCCCAGCCCCTTCCCCTCCCCTCGCTCCTTAAACCCCGCGACCAGCCCGCCCAGGCCCTTCTCCCGCCTCGGCGCCCGGCCCGGGCCGGC
>VYZW01047965.1:85094-132679 GCA_013401315.1 Balaeniceps rex
CGGGCCGGCTCCCGCGCCCGCCCGCCCGCCGCCAGGTCCCGCTGCGCCCTGCCCTGCCCTGCCCGCCGGCCGCTCTGCCGCGCCGCTCCGTCCCCGGCCTCCCTCCTCCCTCCCATCCGCTCTCCTTTTCACTTTTTCCTCTTTTTCCTTTCTTTCTTTTCCTTTCTCTCTTTCTTTCTTTCTTTTTTCTTTCTTTCCTTCTTTCTTTCTTTTTTCTTTCTTTCTTTTTTCTTTCTTTTTTCTTTCTTTCTTTCTTTTTTCTTTCTTTCTTTTTCTTTCTCTTTCTTTCTTTCTTCTGCTCTTTCCTTCTTTCCTTCCTTCTTTGTTCTTTTCCTTCTTTGTCTCCTTCTTCTTTTCCTTCTTTTCCGCCTTCTTTTCCTTCTTTTCCTCCTTCTTTCCTTCTTTCCTTTATTTTTTCTTTCTGTTCTTTCCCTCTCTTTCCCACTCTTTCCCTTTCTTCCCTTCTCTTTCTCTCTCTTTTCCCTTCTTTCATTCCTCTTCCCTCCTCCTTCCCTTTTCCTTCTCTTCTCCTTCCCTTCCTCTTCCTCTTCCCTTCCTCCTCTCTCCCTTCTTTCCTCCCCCTGTTTTCCCCCACCGGGGCAGGGGTGGGTGGGCAGAGGATGCAGCTTTTTGCCTGTCCCTGCTCTGTCACCAGCGTGTCCCTGTGAGCGTGTGTTGTGCGCACGGGCTGTTGGGGGTGTGTGGTGTTGCCTCTGTGTGTCTGTGTGTCCGTCCGTGTCCGTGTGTCTGTCTGTGCGCTTCTGCTCTACACGCCCATCGCCACAACACGTCCCCGCCTGGGCTGACAACTCTGCAGGGCGCACCTCGGCTGCGTGCTGAGTGTGGCTCAGGAGCCGGGCACCAGCTACCACTTTGAGTGGTGCTGTGTTTGTGCAGGTAAGAGGACATTTTGGGGGTTACACGCCTGGCACCCGGGGCACTGTGACTCTGAACACAACCTTTGCTTTGTCCTTTTCATTTTTCCCTTGCACAGGGAGGCAGCTCAAGTTCAGAAGAAGAAATTTTTTTTTTAAGTAAGCAGACATGCAGGAACAGGATCTGTCTTTTAAAAAGAAAATCCATACGGAAATGTGCTACATTATTCTTAAGCTGGGTTTGTTTACTTTTTCTTTAGTCAACAAAGTTTTCAGACCACAAACTGCTAGGTGAGTCTGTTCTCTGAACCTGGGTCTGGTTCAGCCTAGTTGATGCAAAGCGCCTTCACTGCAGGTGATAAAGCAGAGACTGAGGGATGGTTAATGCCCTCATTGAGGAAAGCCATTGAAAAAGTTAAGAGGTGACAGGAGGTTCATAGATGTCGAAATTACATTATAATTACCATTTTTAGGGTAGGTTCTCCTAATCATATATACCTTGGGATTTTGATGACCTAACACCTTCTTGTATTCTGTCTGTGTGACACTTCCAATTTCTATCAGTATGTGGGAATACCATGCTGTGCTAACAGGATAATGTTTTCTTCAGTTCATATTTATTACAAATGTGCTATGCATTACTTTCTAGCTATAGCCTCTAAGTCTTCCTCTAAGCTGCCTAATTCAGCACTTCCTTTGCTTCTGCATTTTTACATAGCTAGTGTTCTTAAAAAAGTGTACTGACTGCTTCACAGCTGACACTTCACAGGAATTAGCATGCACGCGGTGCTGTGCCTGTTTGCACGTATTTTGATTAAGATCTTAAAATAACACAGGCCATCTGTGCAGTGTGGACACTAATGGAATCATTCTCAGGAAGATGCACCTGCAAAATCTATCTATGTAACTGTGTGCTTAATTTCCACCCAGGATTACTCTAGATGCGTGCCTGAATCTCCTTTTCTTTTACAAATGCCTGTTTAGACATCCGATTCGGGGGAGTTTGTATATGTACTGAAGAATAAATACTAATTGATAAAATAGTAGGGGCAGTTTCTCAAATAGGTTAGGCAGGGGATTGCAAGGGTTATTCCACTTCAAAAGCTCCAGGACTACTTTTTTTTTTTTTTTAAGAGTAAGCATTTAGTAGTTTTTACTGATGTTTCAATCCTTCTACCAACTGTCATGTGTATTTCCCAGCGTGATGCTGCTATTCTGAATATACAAAGACGATGCTCTTTGTCCACAGTTGGCAAGGTGCTCTGAAGTAACTTCCAGTAAGACATATCAAGTACATGAAGATATATATTAGAATTTACATCAGTGAAGTATTTATGGAATATTAGTACAAAAGAAAGTTCTGAGTATGTGTTATAGATTCATTGTGTATCTGCAATAAGTGTGTTGTGTTGCTCTTGCATCTAATAAGAAGCAATGTGCTGTTTTGGGATCCTTTCTGGTGAAACTGAGGCTCGGAGAAGTTAAGAGTCCCATTCTGAACTTAGCAATGGGCAGCCTACCAACCGATGAATGTCATCTGGTTTTGGGTAGAATTATTCCAAGTAACTTGCAGAAGGGCAGTCCTCAACACATTGCAAAGCGAAGGGAGGAAACCAGGTCTTCTGACTTCCAGAACAGCAGATGATGGTGCCACTCTCTCCTGGGATCAGTTTGGGGCCAAATCTTGCTTGTTTTATCAGTGCAAATAGTATTCTCTCTAGTTTGAGTGATTGTCTCTCAACTTTGAGTGAGACCAATGCCATGAATGAGAAGAGGCTTTGGACTGGAACAGTCTTGTGATGGAACACTTACTGTGGGGGAAGTATCGGCATGACTCACGAATATGACTCATGTTAGTATGGTGGAAGAACAAGCTTCCCAGTGGGGACCTAACAGAGGAAGAATTAGGTGGAAGAATTAGTTTCTGTGGTCTGTGGGAAGCTTTTTCTGAGCTCAGAGACCCAGACAATGTGTGGGTGAGTGTGTCTGTAGCACCTATACATACACATGAGTCTTTTCTTACTTCTGCTGACATTTCATACAGTTTTAGGGCAAACATCTTTGCTACATGCCGGAGCTAACTTTTGATTCTGGAGAGTATGATACTGAAAATAATTGGAATAAAAGAGTGCTTTTGTTTCCAGCATGTGATAACTTTCTTGCTAAAATACGTTTCTGAGATTTGCTCAGTAATTATCTTGCCTTCAAAGGATATTTCAACTTGTCATACTGCAACACTTTCTTCTAAAACCTGTTTTGATTAATCACTGCTGGGTGATTGCAATTCCTCCCTTTTAAAAGCCATTCTTAAATTCTTCCCGTTTCTCATAATGAGGAGCAAAACCTTTAAGAAAAAACCTGCATTATATCAACGTCTTGTCTGTACCACCGTACCCGAAACACAGTGGCACACACAGTGATACTGGGCTATTTCAGCTGTTCAGGCAATGCCAAATTCCCCAATCTTTCTTAGATAAACTTTAGTTATGTATTGTCTCCCATGACACTGAAATATCCCCTTCCAGCCTTTCCAACTCTCTTTTCCCTAGCAAGGAAGATGTGGCGGTGCATTTCTGCCTTTACAACTAGCTTTTTAGAGAGGAGCCACCCCTGCAAGCCTTTCTTTGGCCAAATGAGTCTAAAGACAGTAATGTTGGGTCCTTATTTGATACCGCTCACTTTGTATTAGGCACTACCAACTGTTAGGAAGATGTTTTGGAGCATGAGAGCTCAGGTTTTGGGAATGAGGAAAGGGGGAGACAGCATGTACAGAAATCACTGTAAATGAGGAATTTGGAACATATTTTGAAATTCTTGTTGCAAATGTAGGTAGAATAGGAAAAGAGCAGGAAAATTAACATATTAGAAACTATCTAGTCATATTTGGACACAAGCTCACTCTGCTAATTTCCTCCATCATATACTTCATTTTACTTGGTGTTTTCCTAATGGCTTGTTCCAGCTGCTTGCTGAAGGTTTTGTGATCTCCTTCAATGGAAGTCACATCAGGCTTCTGAAATTGGCACGAGCAAAGCTCATCTGAGATGACTGTCCCAGCCCAGTTAGCGGAGCCAAGCAGAGGTGTGTATTTTGCAGAGAGAGAAGCTTCTGCAAAGATCTCCCATTGTGCTTTTGGGAGACTTACATGTCTTAAGCCTTGAAGTGGTCCGCTCAAGCCGCACTCAGACTTACTTTCTCCTTGGCAAGCAAATATGAGATTTTACAAGGTAATAAATCATAACATTTATAGCTTTCCGTTTCAAATTTTGTTTAAAAAACACTGCTAAGTTTTGGGGTGTTTTTCAGTGGAGAGGAGGTGTTAGTCCTAATGATCTTGATTTACAAATGACATCAAGGGTCAGTAAATTACAGGTGAAATTAAGGATTTTTGCCTTAACATCACAGCTAAAAAGCGCGCTGGACTATAGTCAGGGGCCACAGGCAATGGATGTTGCTCTGGCACAGATGGGCTGCGCAGCCTTTAGACTGAATCTCTGCCCAGCTGTTTTATGTGGTGGAACGAGGCCCTGGGCACCCAGATTTACCCTGGCTTGGCTCTGAAACCATGAAGAGTAAGGAAGCTGCAGAATGGGGCAGGCAGGGCCCCCTTTTTTGTGTCCGAGACGTGCATGAAGCTACCTTAGTGGGCTTCCAGCCCACTTCCATGACTCTTGCAGTGTGTCTGTGCTCCAGTTAGTGAGAAATGTGAACAAAAATGACATGGTTTTCTATTCAGAGATAGTAATGCAACACTGAGAATGCTACAACCCTTGTTTTCCATTTCAGAACTTTTCCTTTCCTTTATATGATCTCCTTTGCACTTGCTGGTGCTGGCTGCCATGGGGGCTGCAACCAGCAATTAAAAACCCCAGGCTGACATCCCTAGCAGTGGAGCTTGGCCAGGGGCGTGGGGGGGAGAGTGCACTGATTTATTCTCCCCACTCTACTCCCGACGAACAGCTTCACTGAGTAGGCTGAAATATTTTATCATGTGAATATGATCTGCAAAGCAGGACCGACAGTTCTCATTGAGGGAAAAGTTGCTTATTCATTCTTAGTCTGAATATGAGGGTGGGAGAGGACTGATAATATTTATTTTTTCACCATCACTAAAAGGTCTGTGAAGCTGATGCTTGACCTAGCAAAGAAAAAGCATGCACACATTATTACTGCCTTGAGAAAACTGTTTCGGAATTGGCAGTGGGTGGGTAGATGGTGGGTATGTCACCTGCTAGGGATTTGTGGTATAGATTAGAGATTTAATCTGGAGTGCAGAAAAAAAGAAACAGCCCACCTCTATAGTAAACATTATTGGTATACGACAGATATGTTACCTCCTACTGGTTAGTGGAAAACTAATTTCACATCACAGGTGATGCAAGTAGTGAGATAGCTTTTGTTTCCTTGTGCTGCTAGAAACAACCTAAAAAAAAAAAAGTTTCTATGCCTGGGAGACTGAAAGCGTGCTGGATTGCTGTTCTTTATTATATTGAGGTTTTCATGGCAAATACCTGGTATCTTTGTGTACAGTGACAAACAAGAGCCTGAGATTTCTGGAAGTATTTTGACTTTAGAAGGCTTCTTGCTGTAAAACAGTATGAATACTCTTTAAAAACTTCCCATTTCTTCCCTGCTATGGAGGAAATTTAGCAATAGAGGGCAGGTGTCCGTGAGCCCTGGCACTTGCTTGCAAACCCTTGCGCTATAGAAATAGCGAAGCAGCCCCTCCTGAGAGCCCATTGAAGAGTCACGAATCCCGCACCAGGGTGGATGCGGCTGCAGAGCTGGCCAAAAAGTGCAAAACATGGAGCTGATCTGGTTACATGTCACAAAGCTTTTCCAAGCTATGTTAGCCTTGACAATTCATTAGGAATGAATGAAATTGAGTTATGGGTCGTATTTTGCAAGTGCTGTCAGTCCTGATTATGCAGTTGTCTAGATTTCCTCTGCTCAGGGAGTACGGCTATCGCAGAGCTTATCTACTATGCAGTAGATGTAAGCTATCCTTCCCCAGCTTATCAGAGTCTATTTACTTTGCATTGATTCAGTTCCTTAGAAATTAATCTTTGATTCTTTGCAAAATAGAAGGATCCCTTGAGTTCGGTTTAAGCAACTTGATTTGATTATTGTTATGTCCTGAATATTGATTCCTAAGTGATTTTAATAAGAGATGCCAGAACTGCCATATTTCACATCATATTTGAGGGGAAGTTTAAACCATTGACAGTTTTAAATATTTTTGGACTCGTGCTCTTTGATCTAAGCTTAGCCAACACTTGGTTGTGGTTTGACTGCTTATCACCCAAGTGCAATTTTTGCAGTGCTGTTTGCTTAACCCTTTTGAATTATGAGCCTATTGGCAGCATCCAGGTATTTCTTTCCAGAGAAACCAGGTTTATATTGATTGTCATAAGAAGAATTATTCTGCATATCAATTGCAAAGATTTTCTTTGAGCTGGAAAGTTTAGAGCTGGAGGTACCAGGGGGATTTCTGTTGGCTCCACATTTAGTATAGAACTAATTACCACTTGTACGACAGAACTTCAGTAATTCCAATTTCATCAGCAGATAAAGGCTACCAATAATTTGCATGGACTGTCTTGATTACCACTGCAGTTCTTAGAAATGAAACAGCAGCTGGTACCCATTTCAAAGCACTTCTTGGACTGGGCATCCCTGCAACCCTTTATCCGTTTCAGCGGTAGGACACGGTTTTTCTCCACAGTAAGTGAAATACCCTAATGAAATGATAAGGTAGGAATGCGAAGGAATGCATGGTTTTCAGTCCACTGTAGTACTTGATAAGAGAAGGGTGCTCAGTGCTGATCTTTGCAAAACATACCCAAAAATCTTCAACAAACACCATTGACTAGATCTAGACAGGGTGGTCAGGCACAGGTGGTTTTAGCTCCTGACCAGGAAATTAATTCAGTACCTGCTAAGAGGCAGCAAGACACAGCCCTTCTCCAGCACCTGAAATTCATCTGGTCCTGTATGAGTGCTGGCAAAGCCCATGTCTGCCTCATCTACATGATGTGCTGCATCACAGCCCAGGATGCTCTCAGTCTGAACACGGGACCTGGTGATCCACTTCTGCAATGGCCAGTGACTTCACGTTCCTGTGGCAGGAAGAAAAATAAATCATTCCTTTTGTAAAGGACCACACTTTAGCATAGGTAATAAAACTGTTCAACTGTTCTGGAAGGCTGGGGCAGGAGTGAATTGCTCATTCCTAACAGATGGGTTGACAACCTTTGTTCAAGTCCTTTGTACGAGGTTCAACAAGGCAAAGTGCCGGGTCCTGCACTTGGGCCACAACAACCCCATGCAACGCTACAGGCTTGGGGATGAGTGGCTGGAAAGCTGCTTGGCGGAGAGGGATCTGGGGGTGTTGCTTGACAGCCGACTGAATATGAGCCAGCACTGTGCCCAGGCAGCCAGGAAGGCCAATGGCATCCTGGCTTGTATCAGAAATAGTGTGGCCAGCAGGACCAGGGAAGTCATCCTTCCCCTGTACTTGGCACTGGTGAGGCTGCACCTCGAGTGCTATGTTCAGTTTTGGTCCCCTCAGTGCAAGAAGGACATTGAGGGGCTGGAGTGTGTCCAGAGAAGGGCAACGAAGATGGTGAAGGGTCTGGAGAGCAAGTCTTATGAGGAGCGGCTGAGGGACCTGGGGTTGTTTAGTCTGGAGAAGAGGAGGCTGAGGGGAGACCTTATCGCCCTCTACAACTACCTGAAAGGAGGGTGTAGCGAGGTGGGTGTTGGTCTCTTCTCCCAAGTAACAAGTGATAGGACGAGAGGAAATGGCCTCAAGTTGTGCCAGGGGAGGTTTAGATTAGATATTAGGAAAAACTTCTTCATGGAGAGGTTTGTCAAGTATTGGAACAGGCTGCCCAGGGAAGTGGTCGAGTCCCCATCCCTGGAGGTATTTAAAAGACGGGTAGACGAGGCGCTTAGGGACATGGTTTAGTAGTGGACAGGTACGGTTGGACTCGATGATCTTAAAGGTCTTTTCCAACCAAATGATTCTGTGATGCTATGATTCTAAGTCTGACATTTTATGAGCCACCTTGTGCTTGAGTTGTTTCAAACCAATTTCAAACCAATTTCTAGAGGTACCACCTCTAGAGTATTTCGAAGAGTGGGTTTTGTGTTTTCTGGAGGCTTTTCTTAATTATACGGGTAAGTACTTTTATGACTGATACCTGAAATTAAAACAGTTTATAACTGGGCTTATTTTAGTACTTTCTTCTTCTTTCTAATTCACTGTTCTGTCTTTTTTATTGCCGCCTTCGACATTTTTTCCTTTTCAGTAGATATCTCTATTGTCATATTCTCTTCCCTTAGCATCCTTTTCATTTCCCTTAGCAGCTGTTCCCAGACTACGGGCCACAACCCCAAGAAGGCTGTGGCAGTTATGAGTGGGCTATTTTATTGCTAATTTTAGATGCGACAATACAGGGAAGTCGGAGAAATGCTGCTTTCCAGGACACCATCCGATCGAGCTGTATACTAACATACAGAGAGATCACCTTTCCTTCAGCAGTTTCTGAGCTAAGACTGGTAACAGCACGCAGCAAAACAGATAAAGCGTAAAGTACCCTTATGCCAGATTCCCCCGGTATGATAAACAAATTAAAATGATTTACTCTTACTTCAATTTCTCCTCATTTCCATGTCTATGTTTTTGCTCCCCATCTCTCTTCCAGCGAGTATTTCTGAAGGTAATAACCCATAAGGCAGGTCCTAGCCACCAAGGAAGCCACAGAGGGAGCTTGCAGGTACACTGAGTTTTGGGCAGTCTGTCCCCCTAGTTGGAGGAGTTTCTGGCAGCTTTGTAGGCCTTCAGGATTCATAAGGAAAAAAAAACAAACCGAAACAAGAAAAAAACCCACCAGAAATAAGCAGGAACAATTCTGTGTTAACCAGTGTCACTTCTTCCCTTAGCTGTATGCCTTTGTCCTCTTCATTAATGACGTGAAGATTCATCATAGCATGGGCTGAATTCCATTAAATAATTGCCATGGCACGTGGCATGGATGGGCATAGCCCCGGGGCAATGGCTGTGCCACTGGTTTGTGTGGCGTTTAACCTCTCTTGGGTCTGTCTGCCTTGAGCAGAGAGGCCGAGTATGTACCTCACCTAGTTTTAGATGTCTGTTGGGGACTCTCCTGCTCAGCCAGACACCCCTCGCTGCCCTTAGAGCTGGTGAAGAAAAATAAGAGGTTTTGCAGGATGATTCATCTGACCTGTTTGAAATGTATTACTCCCTGGAAGTGTCTGTTCCTCTCTATGGATTATAAAGGGCTGGTAGGTGGTTTACCCAGATACAGACAACTACACTGTAAATCTCTGTATTTGGTCAGATTAATCCCTGTAATTTCAATAAAGCCTCGGTGCATCGCTCAGCAGAGATAACTAGCAGGACTGCGTTCCCCACAGGCAGGCTGGGGGGGGCCATGACTGTTGACCAACACGCAGTGGCATCTCTCTCTCAATAAATTAGCACTGCAGAAAGTTTTGTATTGATTAAAACTATCAGAGCAGTTTAGGTGAGCAGGAGGATCTGGAATAGCTGTAGCAGGGTGATGTGAAAATTTTATCACAGGCATCAGATTTAGGATCTTTCAGGACATACGCGGTGTGACAGTGATGTCATGTAGCTAAGTGCACCATCATGTGTAGATGATATAGGAAGTATTAGGCTGTTGGGCTGCACATTATCTTAAAAAAGCTCTTCCCTCTCTCCTCCAGGGCACATAAAATCATAGAATCATTAAGGTTGGAAAAGACCTCTAAGATCATCTAGTCCAACCGTCAACCCAACACCACCATGCCTACTATGCCATGTCCCGAAGTGCCACATACAGGAGGAGGGATTACATTGGCTTTGGGGAATACTAGCCTTTGGGTTGATTTGGTTGCCCCCTGTAGTCAATTTAAGACAATACTGACATGAAGACAGTGTTTCTCTTGCATTGAAACCAGCCAGCAAAAATAATTGCTGGAACATGGTGACAATTTTCTGTGAAACGGACACTGACACGAATGATCATTTCACTTGTTCCTGTTACAAATGGGATAATGTTTCTTAATTCTGATTTGTCATTAAAAGGCTCCACAGAGCATGGATTTTTCCATTGTCAGTCCTACGCTGTCTGCAAAAGCGGCCTTTATCTATGAAGTCTCTCAATTAAATAACAGTATTATGAATACTCTTGATCCACGCCTAGGTGGGAGGATCCATGCCATTGTGCATACAGCTTTTCTGCCTCATTACCAGCTCTTCTTGTTTAGCTAACTTGTTTGCCTGATCAGATGATACGTGCTAATCCCTTCTCTATTCTGTGACATGATGCTGTGTTGGATGGCAGCAAAGCCGATAGGCGAGTTTTTCTCCTCAAATACTCTCCTTAAGAATGGGAAGGGCGAGGAGTCTGTTAATCCCCTTTGAATCCTTTCTGGCTGTGTACTCACAGGATTTGTCGAATCCTGTCTATTAGATTGTAAACTCTTTTGGCACAGGGATCATGTCTGGTAAACAGGGCACCCTTTGCTCCTGTCCCAGCAGAGGTAATATGGCAGAGGAGGGCTTTCCTTTTGGTGCAAGTCTTGGACTGATGGACTGAGCTTAATTCCCACTCTGTCACAGTAACCTTTATACAAAACAAATCCTTCAGTGTCCAAGCCCCCTGTGCAAAAAACTGGCATTTTAAAGACCAGGTGGCAGGTGAAGAGCCTGGTTATAACCCTTTTCTCATCCCTCCAGGACCTGTTTCTAATTCAGTTCGTAACAGAGACTTGCTGGGAGATGTATCCAGATGGAAGACTTGAGGCATGGTGGCATCTTGATGATCAGATGAGGGAGCATTTTATTTTAGGTCTTTAAAAGGTTCACTCAAGGATAGAGAAACTTGGAGGAGCTACCATGGGTAAATCATGGGTCACTCTTCATGGCAGAGCCTGACTTTGAACTGTTCCCCTGCCAAAATTCCCCAAGGTGCTGTAACAGCGACCGCAACTGAAACAAGATCTGAAGTGAGGATACACACAGTTGTGCTTCAGGACACTTAAGCAGGCTAAAAGAAGATTTGGGGAACAGATTTGTCCAGCCTACCCCTATTTGTCCCACTGTCTGCCTGTGGCATTTATTCATTGACTAACTCCTCTTTCTTCCTGAAAACCTCTGGCTGGGTAGCTTCTTACGTTGCTTGGGAGCTGTGACAATGCCAAGGGCACCACGCAGACTCCTGAGCAGCAGATGAATGACCAGAAGGGTCTGGTGGGTTTTACATAGGTCTCACGACTCCCTGTTGTCTCACTGGGTTTTAAAGAGAGTCAGTTATTACCTGTTCATGCTTTTGGCATTGCTGATGTTTCAAGTATGTTGCCTGCTGCCAAGAGCAGAGTCTTCTTCCTAGGCATCTGGGTTATTGGGCTTGATTTATCCTTTTAAAGGATGCACATTGAAGCAGCACTGTCCTTTGGTCCTAGGGGTTGTGCAATCTTGTGTTTTGCTGGAGATGGTCCTTTCCAGCTCATGGTTTATCACAAAAGACAAGCTTCTGGCCTTTCTGGAGAAGTCGAACTGAATCACAAAAGACTCTTATAAATTTCAGACCCTGGAGTATAAAATTACTTTGGTATGTACCACAAAAATTGAAAAGAATGGGAATTAAAAGCTATAATTTTCAAAAGGGGGTTGTGAGGTATTAGGAACTGGGGCAAATTTTCAAAAGATTGTGCTATTATTTTTGAGGAGAAAGGAGAAATAGGGTAGCCATGTCTTATTAAATAAAAAAATTAGCCTGACACTTGAAGGAGAATAAACACTTAAACCTTCCTTCAATGATTCCACTGAAGTGAAACTTTTAAGATGCATTTGAAAACGCAGGTTGCTTCTTTTGGTGACCATGTATAAAAATAGAGGTGGGCATCTCTCTTTCAGTGCCTGCATAGGCTGTGGGATCCCAAGTCCAAAACTTCTCATGAGAAAAGTTGGTGATGAATATAAGTAGATTTTCTGGATGGGTGGGAACTCAGGGATTACTCAGGGATTGCTTTATATCCAACCTATATTTAAGAAAGTCCCTTTCTCCATCCAGGTTCTTTTATTGTGTCACCTGAGTTCGGGGAAAGGCCTCTGACCTTGCTCGCACTGATGCTTTCTTAGTAAAAATCGATTCCTTGGGATATGGTTTAAATGATGTCTGAACAGAATGGGAAATAGAGATAGGAAAATTAATGCAATCCTTCCCTTAGGTTTAATGCTTTCTGGGAATAAATCCATGAAGTCTAAGAAGGGCTCTGTCACTACCAGTAGTTATCTGTGATTTAAGGTTTCAACAGTGTGTTTGGTGTTATACAGACTTAAGTAGAAAATGACTCCTAATTTACTGAGGCTTCTACCATGCTGTCTTTATTTAGGGGCAGATTCTGTCATTCCAACAAAAAATTATGGAGTGCTTTAATCTGCTAAGAGATATGCTGAGATACCAGTGGGATTGTCTGAACATTGAACTTTTTGCAAGCTGTATTACTAAGTCAGCAGAACTAGCAAAGGCTGTAGTCATTTCTGAATCGTGTAATTCAGGGTGTTGTACTTAAAAAAAAATAATTGTGTTGGCTTCCACTGATGTGGTGAGTTCAGTAGGAACACTTGAAGTACTAAAAATACTTAACTTTTTAAGTACATAACTTTTAAAATGCTTTCAATAATTGTCAAAACCTGTATGTTTAAAATTATGACTTTAAAATTTGTATATCATAGAATCATGGAATCATAGAATGCTTTGGGTTGGAAGGGACCTTTAGAGGTCATCTAGCCCAACCCCCCTGCAGTGAGCAGGGACATCTTTATGACAAGTTACAAAAAAATAATGCACTCAGACTGCTCTCTACAGCAAGAGCAGGTGAGCTGGAACATTTCTGGCAATATCCTCGCTAGGCGATTGCATCAGGAAATGCTTGAAATCACAGACTAGAAGCCACTGACCTCTGATTGCCAAGCAGCAATCTGAATTAAACGGGTATCTGCAAATGCCAGTGCATTACCCAGTACACGAGTGCCGATACTGGGACCATCACAGAGGCTGGTGTATCTGCCTGCAGACGAGAGGGATGTTAAGCAGTGCCCGTGTGTTGTCCCGGGCCAGGCGGGAGGCGAGGGCAGACGTTGCCCAAGCAGTGATGGTGGGAGGCACCGCAGCAGGGATAGCCCTTCGTTACCATCCTTCTCTTCTGCATTTGTGGTGGCTGTGAGGCTACTTTGGTCCCTGGGAGGGGTAGAGTGGATCCCAAGTTCTGCCCACATCCTGCCCTTCCCTGCCTGTTTACTTGCAGGGCTGTAGCCTGCAAGAAAGTCATTCCTCTGCCGCAGGACAGAGCTCAGAAATAAGGTAGGTCTTAACGTGGCTGAGAGCCACCTGGTGGGAAAAATACTTTTCCCTCCTCTCATTCCTTTCCTAATATGAGAAATGGGATAATATAATCCAGTCCTAGATGAAATCTTTATATTTCCCCTAGAAATGTTCCATTCGCTGTGAGATTCACACTATGCAAAGGCAATGCTCCTATTTATAACTTGTGGTTGAAGAGAAGTCTCTCATTAAGTAGGAGAGTCATCTTAGAGTAACTGTTGAATGGATTTAAATGCTTTGGTAACATATTTATTTTAAGAGCTTGTCCTCTGCAGAAAGGTGGGTCAGCCTCAGCATCAGGGTCTGTGCGGCTTTATTCATACTTCACACTTGTCTAATTCCACTGGGGCTTGGGGTTTTTTTGTTGGTGGTTTTGTTTTCAGTTTTTGGTTTTGATTTACACTAATACATAGAGTTGCAGCTGCACATCAGGATGGAGCCAGGCTCTGAGATACCACAGATTTGCTGCTACGAAAAAATAATTGATTCCTGCTATTTGGAATCTGATGAAACTGCAATGTGTTAAGGTTGAATACTTAGCCTGCACTTGCATGATTTTTCCAATAACTCATGTTCCTTTGAAGTCGTTTCATTGTCCTGACTTTCCTTGTTCTTGAATTGTTGCCAGTGGAGCTGAGTCCTCCTGGTGTAATTCACAGGCAGGAGCCATAAAGCTGACACTCTTGTACACTGGTATATGGGGAAGAAATCTTTTTGCCTCTAGGATGTTATTAGGAACAAGATGACAACTTGTGAATATTTTCCAGGTATCATAATGCTTTAATATATTGGAACGTTGAATAATATCGGTGATAACATCACAGCGACGTGTGACAGAAGGATTAGCGTTTCTGTTACACTGAATT
Organism: Balaeniceps rex; assembly: GCA_013401315.1. Taxonomy (NCBI): domain Eukaryota; kingdom Metazoa; phylum Chordata; class Aves; order Pelecaniformes; family Balaenicipitidae; genus Balaeniceps; species Balaeniceps rex. The sequence continues at coordinate 99,255 of VYZW01047965.1, forward strand.
GCGGCTTTGTTCTAGCTTCAGGTGGACATCAAAAGTCTTAATGCTGAAACCTGTGTTATAGCTTTTAACATTGTTTTTTGTCTTTTAATGCTTTCAACCTTGCAGGGACTTCCCCTACGAAGTACACAAAAACAGGGAAAACACTGGCTTCATGGTTATCCAGTGACATTTCTGTGGATATAACCAAATGCTTTAGAAAAGTAATGGACTAGCTTTTATAAAAAGCATCCGAAAGCAAAGCTTTTAGAAGAAATCTGATAGTACGCTATGAAGGGTTTTTTTGTGGGTTTTGTTTTGTTTTTCATAGTGAACTCTTCATAATTAGTGAAGTCATGGGCAAGTTAGTCAAGCTGCTACATGTGAATAAATGAATCAACACGTCAAACTAATGTAGTGGTGTGGAAAAGCAAGAAGAGGTCCATTGTCAGAGAGGAGAGACTTGGGGGGTGTGAGAGCGGGTATGCTTTGCAATTTGCTCTGACAAACATTTTTCCACAGACTTCAGAAGTGGAAGGTCTGTGTCAAGACTGAAGACCTGCATTATGCTTTCAGTCTTTTCTCTGTTTCATACACCCCAGAGGGAAATAAAATTCTGTCTTCTCAAGGAGGAGACCAAATGTGAAGTGCTAGTGTGCTTCTCTCTCGGACTTGGGAGTGAAAGCTATTGTTCATGCAGGTGGGAGCACCGAGAGAAGAGTCCAGCCTACAGCAGTCTTCTGCTCAGGTGGTTGAATGCAAGGAATGTGGGAAACCAGCAGCGCTCTCATCTGGTCTCACACAGCTATTTCAAGGAGGGGGGAAAAATCCCTTTCAACAGATAAATGTCAAACATGGCTATTGTACTGTATGATGCCAACTGTACAGAGAAGACCATGCCATGGAAAAGCATAGTTTATGTAAGATGAACTAAGTATAGTGGCTCTCCAAGGCTTTCATATTCCAAGTAGTGTTGAAGTTTTGCTGCTCTACAGGACTTGCTAGTAAGTAAATGTAGCAAGACCAGAATTCTGATACAGCAAATATTTCTCCAGATCTTTTCTCCAGATCTAACAATTTAGGGTTCTTAAAGATTATTTCTTTTCGCATCCCCTTTATAGTGTTTTGGGACTTTACATTGGTTATTGCTTTAAGTGCGATTCTCCTCGGATGTTCGATTTGCCTGAGAGATGTAAGTGTTTGTGCCGGCATGGCGTTTCACTGGAAATGAAAGCCACAGTTCAGCAGTTGAAATTTAAGCCTGCTGAATTTTGGAGAGAAAATTCCTTCCCCGAATTTGGGAGTCACCCCAGCAACTCAAATGCCATGCATGCCAAGTGGAAGCGGGAGGGTGGAAGCTGAATGGAGAGCAGGATTGCATCGAAAGGCCTGAAAGTTAGATACGTAAACAATGCCTGAAAAATGTACTTTCTTAAGTAGCTTTAAAAAATGTTTTCTAGTAAAAATACAGTGAATGCGGTTGCTATAGTTACCAGCAGGGTTTTGTGGAGAACTTCTTAAGGTACTTACTGTTTAGTGGTACACAAATGCATAGTTGTTAGTCTGAGGATTCAGCATCACCTTGCGTTTGGATTCTCTCCTAAAGCATTTAAGCTCCCACTGATAAGCAGCAGCAGTGTTTAGAATTTCTGGAGAGAGTGGAAAAAGGCGAGGTGCTATGCTGATCTTGAGAATTCTTTTTTTTTTCTCTTTATTGCACAAGTGAAACATTGCTAATGTAGCTGAGTTAGTGTGTTATCTCATTTCTTATTTGTCTGTTTGGGGTTCTTTTTAGGCTAAGAAATAGCTAATAGCATTGTGGGTTTAATGTTTACTTTAGCAAGGAAAAATCTCAAATTCTTTAATTATTATCTACCAGCCTAGCAACTCGTTCTGGGCCCTAGAAGCCAGGGAAAGTTTTCAGATTAAAACATGACGCTGCAAACAGAAGATGAATGCATTCGTTCTAGAGATCAAGTACATGAGGCAATGGTAACTGAGCACTTGAAAAACTTTCTAGTTCTGGTGTGGGAATATTCTGTGTCATAAATCAAGACTAGTGGCTCTCTAGAGCAGGAAAAGTACTGCAACTTTTGTACAAGATATAGATGAGATACTGGTATTATTAAGAATAATTTTGGACTTATGCTGGCCAGGAAGTCAGACTGTACATAATCGTCCCTTTAATCTGTAATAATCTATAAATAAGAGTTGTTCCCTGAATACATCAACATGAATGTGAAAAACTTTCAAAGATTAAATTAGCTCTTATGTGTATCCATGGAAAACAAGAGTTATAACAGCTGTTTTTATCTAACAAAGAATAGGCTGCCAGTCTTGCTAACAGAGACAAAACAGCAAAAGAACACAATCCCATCATCTTTTTTTTTTTTTTTAATTGGCAACAGATAGATTAAAACAGTTACTCTTCAGAGAACAACTGTGTGTGTTTGAAATATTTGCTTATCTGTATATGGGGTAAATTCATGTGCATCTCTGCCCATCATGCTGGTGTATTACTATGGCATTTTCCTTGGCATCAAAAGGAAAGCAAAGAAAAATACCTGCTTGCTGCTCAGTTGGGCAGGAAACCTAGTGACAAAAAAGATGTAGAAAAGGCCAAGGTACTCAGCGCCTTTTTGTAACCTTTATTTTACTGGTGAGGGCTGTCTTCAGGCCCCCAGGTTCCTGAGCCTACTTGCAGAGTCAGTGAGAGCAAAGCGTTACCCACTGGCATGTAGGACAGTTGAACATCAGGGCTGGCTTCATCCAATGCAGTTTATGGACACAGAAAACTCAGACTGAAGTTTAACCCTTTCGGCAATCCAGGATTCCATGAAGGCCCTGTAGTTTTAGTTCCCATATCCATGATAATTCACCCAGAAATGACTAAATCCTGCACAGGATGTTCTTAAGCTCTTTTTGTGTAAACTAGTGTAAAAGTTCAAAAAGACATTGCTTTTTCTAGCCCCATTTTGGTCCTTCTACCTAAACCTGCTTTTCTAAGACAATTTCATCATTCAGGAAGGCGTATCTGTTTAGATCTGTGCTTCTTCTGTTCCCCATTAGACAAAGACTTTATACTCAAGTCTTTTCACCCTCTGCCTCTGAACTTGCTAAAGTTTCCTATTATTACTATTACCATCTGTTAGCTGTTGCTGCTTTTGGCTGACTTTCTTATGTCACCTTGCCCAGATAGACATCCGTTGAGGTATCAATGTCTGTTGAAATATCAATATCTAAACCTTAGCTGTTTGTCTAGACTCCTTTTATTGCATCTGGGGAAAAGAAGGACTTCTTATAAGTAGTTCATTTATTTTACTCATCCGCCTTAGAAAGAGATAAAATCAATCTGGTTATGGATTTTTTTTCTTTTTTTTTTTTTTTTTTTTCCATGAGCTGGAAAGGGGACACATCCTGAGNTTTTATTGCATCTGGGGAAAAGAAGGACTTCTTATAAGTAGTTCATTTATTTTACTCATCCGCCTTAGAAAGAGATAAAATCAATCTGGTTATGGATTTTTTTTCTTTTTTTTTTTTTTTTTTGTCCATGAGCTGGAAAGGGGACACATCCTGAGGAGCTCAAGTATAAAACCACATACAAGGTTAGTTCAACACCTACAATCTAAACTTCAATGAGATAAATCCCAGCCAAAGCTCTGCAATGTCTTAGGCAATAGCCTAGTGTGAGACAGTATCTTAAATTCATCTTTAAAGTCCAGAATGGCACAGATGTAATTTGATTTAAGTTCTGGCACTGCTGTCTAAGTGGGTGTCTCTTTTCTATTTCTACAATTTTTCCATGTCCTTTCTCCTCCACCAAAGTTTCTAATTTTGCATTTACTATTATTTTCTTGGCAGCTACTGTATGTCCTGCCATCTGATCCTGGGTCTCTCGTTTTCAATTGTCTCTGTTTTCAAGGAAATTCTGCTTTCCTGATGTCATCACAGCCCTTGGCCGTCTACCTGAACAGAGCACATGGGTAAAGATATAGTATCATGAAAGACCTATACCTAGAGATCAACACCCTGTTCCTGAGATAACAATTCAGTCTTCAAGGTTGTCACCAGTTTTTGAAATAATGGGAACTTTGACAATTTTTGAGTCCTTATCCATTTGAAAATATCCTCCCTCCAACTATGAAATAAAATCTTTGAAATCTACTATTGCCTACTCAATAGCTCTCTCTTCTTTTAAGGTACAAATTCAGGATATTACATAGAGGAAGTAAGGAAAGGGAATCAAGTAAGTTTTTAAGTTTCAGGTCTTTTTGAGACAGCTTGGTATCACACTTCTTCCTACAGTTAATTATGAAAATTTGAGATATGACAAAATGAGAATATTAGGAAGACCTGAGTTTGGTGTTGTTCCATGTTTCATCCATGTGATTCCTTATACTCCTTTATTTCTGTCATGGCCCTCTCCCTTTCTGCTTTCTCTTTCCTGCCAGAGAGTGACCACTGCTGTTTCTGAGACTTGTGGGAAGAATCAAGAGGAAGGAAGCAGAGTGGAGGGGATGGGACCAGGGTGCAAGTTGAGGTGGTTCAAAACCCTTCCAGCCAATGTCAGGATCATTGACCTGACACTGTCCCACCCCTTGCCTTGAGCACAGACAGGTAGACCCAGCTGTTGTGCAGGGGTGGCTGGCAGTGACATATCTTATCAGCTACTCAGTGATAGGCCTCCTGCGTCTGTCAGTTGCCTGGTGTAAGAGCTGTGTATGGGCTCTAGAGCACAACTTTTGGTTTCTTCCCCTTTCCATGCAAGTGACAGTGGTGATGAGAGCCCTTCCTGATAGAAAATAGGGGTAGTTTGCCTGCTTTCTCTGGCTGCAGTTTTTTTCCTGTTTAATTTACAGCTTTCAGACCCTTATTTGCTATTCTTCTCAAGTGTCTTCTTCCTCAGCTTGCTGTTTTCCATCTTACTCACAGCCTTGGAAGCAGCAATGCCAAGAAAAGTGACAAGGCAGAACTTTGCTGCAGGTCTCCCACTGCCAGGATCACGGCAAGATCACAGAAGGATTCACAGGCAGTGGTTTCCTGTGTGTTGCATTGAGAAATTGAGGAGTAGAGTGAGTTTTATCTCAGTCTCAGACTTAGGATCTCTGTGACACTGCATAAACTCTGCTTGACTCCTGTGTGTTCCCCTTACCTGCTAGTCCTATCTTGATGGTGACCATAGTGCTGGGCAGAGATGGCTGAGACATCAAGGATATGCTATCCAACTTGCCTTCACTCAAAGGTGGTGCTGCATTAAGGCTGTGCTTGTTATTTCTCTTATTTTAAAGGAGTCCATGTTGATGGTGAAAACATCCACAGTGCAGACCTCTGTGGTCTGAGAAGATGAGTCCTCCTCTCTCCTGCTAGCCGCAGCTCCTTTCATGGGAGAGAGAAGCATTTGGGGTTAGAGCCAAAAAAGACTTGAGGCACTCGCTTCCAAGATTTTCAGTCTTGAATCCTCCATACAACCTCCCCACTCTGCAGACACCTAAACTGGTTACGTTGTCTAACCTTAGAGTTCTGTTGTTTGGTCTTCCCAGTATTGCCTCTGCCTTAAACAATTTGAGTTATGCAATTATGAGAAATAAAAGCAGCAATCCGACGTGGGTTCCACTTCCACTTTGTGTGTCAGGTCAGTTCCCAAAATGCTTTTCTGCCATGCTGCAATGTCAACTAACCATGAATTGCATTCTACCCTGGGGCCTGCTGCAACAAGGAGGTAAAGAATGGCCTTTTTCTAGAATACCTGGTGGGAAAGGGTTGCTTGCAAACTGCCTATATCCATTCAGCTGTCCTTTTTCTTTCCTGTGTTCTAAAAGAGAAGTGGCAATGCTTGTTCTCAGTAGACAAGGGCATGGAGATGTTCAGCTTGGGTGGATTCCAGGCGCTGGATGCTGCACAAGGGACAGTGCCTCCTGCAAGTGCTGGGTAAAGCTTCCGAAAGGGGCAAGGCTGAGGGTGTCACCCTGCTATCTGCACCTCCCCAACTAACAACAGGTATCTCTTGTTTTCATGGCCTTTCTGCACAGATCTTTCACTTTTGCTGGTGTGTTGGTGTCCACAGTAGAGTTCTGGGTTTCATTACAAAGGCCAAGATCATGGAAAAGACTTTGCAATATTAAATCTCTTAATCAAATGTAGTTGTTTCTGAACAAGCTTTCATGACATTAGATGGCCATCAACTTGTTGGAACACGTGGAGAAATTCACCCACATAGTGCAAGTAGGAGGCATTGATGTTCCTGTATTTGGGAAATTTTCTGTCATCTGGACAGTTCAGCAGAAGTGTTGGGGAAGTGGTGGGTGAGTGCGTGGTACATTTCAAATTAGCAGAGCCCTGTCAATAACCCTGAGAGTGACAGACAATTGGTATGAGCTCATTTCTGGACCTTGTAGGGAACTGGTAATCCTTATCCAGGCCATTATCATAAGGCATAGGGCAAGGAATCCAAAGCAATTCTTCCTTGCATTGGCCCCAGTAGGCATTCTGGGAAATGCATTCACCACGCTCCTCTTTGCTAGAAAGTATGTTGCCTATTTTCCAAACAGATTTAGGCTGTTACCCCATCCCGATTCCTCCCTCCAGCTCTGCTAGCTGACTATATAAAGCCATGACATATGGGTCTTTTTACTGACATAATCCTCTACTGTACTAAAAAAGAAAATATTAAGTTTCATTCCAAGAGCTGGAAGAACTTCCATGAGGATATAAAAAGCAGGAAATGGGCCCTGTAAGAGTAGAGCACTCTCATATTGAATGGCCTCGAGGGGCTTGATGTTAAAGGCTTCTTCCTTATAGTTAATATGGTCTGGAAGAGCTCTGCCTCCGCCTGAGAGGAAATGGGATTTGTGCGACTTTCCCCATACAGGTTATTGGGCTTAGGGCAAAGGACTGGTGTTCTGTAATAAATCAACATGCTCCGCACATACAGCAGTAAGGACAGTCTGAGCCTGTAGTACTGGGGACAAATCTCAAGATTTTCCACTCCACAGCAAACTATTTCTACAGTTTGAACTGTTTGCTTCCTCTGCGGACATCATTTTGATCTTTGTCTTGCTTACATCATTCCTCGTTAATCTGGACATCCTGCAGCCAGCAGTGGCTGTTCATGTAAATGTATGAATTGGGCTCCTCTTGCCATGAAGGCCAGTGAATAATGTTATCTATTACCCCAAAGAGCCAGTGTGCCTTGTATTACATGCAGGTGGTGGGCTTTTCATACATGTGTATGCTGCAAACCCTGCTTCAGTGACAACATTAGAGACATTTCAGAGTGGCGTTAAGTTTAAAACAAGTAGGCAAGAGAGTATGGACAACGTTTTCTAACTTAGGCAGGGTGCAATAGAATCATTATTAGGATGGGTGAGCTGTGCAGCTGCTACTGAGTCATGTAGTTTGCAGTGTGTGTTCCCCCCAGTAAGTCCATCACCATTCATAAATTATCATGTATCTAACCATTTCATTGTATTAATATCTGCAGGATTCAAATACATTTGCGCCCCAATAGATGAGCCACTGACGAGGCATAATATGTACTAACGTGCTATGTAAATGACTTGCAATCTACGTGACTCAAATTATATATTTGGGGATATTTCAGGAGTGGGAAAGGATATCTCCCAAATAAGATTATGACAACTTAATTGACCTTTGAGTCTCCTGTTCTGTTCCTAATTCCCTGGTCCGTGCCAAAGAGGTTCAGGCTAGTGCTTTCCAAAGGAAAGTAAGTAAAAATTAAGGGGAAAAAAATGATTCAAACAAAATGCAGCACTGAGAGGCTACTTTACTATAAAGAAGAATGCAACTGGAAGTATTGAACCGATGCTTCAGTTTCAAGTTCAAGATATTCTTCCTGGTTTTGCCAGGTGGTAAATAAACCTGGGGAAAGAAGCTGTCAGTACGAGCACTACAGGTGCTGGTGCCTGGTTCTTGGGCAAACCCTGCTTTCTAGGCATTGTTTTCCCAAATCAGATAGGCAAAGCTTCCCCTTATCAGCTGTCCTAATCCCTTGGACCCCACATATGCTCTGAGACACTTCCTGCAAGTCCTTTCCTTGATAATTATTTCAGTCAGGTTAACTAAGATGCTTGCGGAATAGTGTTTTATACAGAGCCAGTGTTTGAGATGTAGAATTTCTTTTGAAATTCAAACTCCTTATTAGCTGAAGTGAGACAGGGTTATCACTTGGCTAGTCAATAAACATGTGTTCGTATGGTGCAGTATGGATTTTCCTTACAGACTGGTTGGTGATGCCAAAGCCAAAGAACTGCTGGGTGTAACTTTTTCAAACATAGCTTCAGAATGTGCTTTTTCTGCACTAGCAAGGGATGTAGCTTGTTTCTAGCTCCTGGTAAGTTATGTCAGGAGACCGAGAGACAGTTGCACTCTGTGGCATGCCCTTAAGACTTGCTTTAGCCATTTGGCCAGATCTAAAAGGTTTGGAGCAACATTTTGTGGGATCTGTTCTCCCGAGCACAGCAGCTGGGGCACTGCAGAGCGGAGCACACCTATGTCTTGTCCCATCAGGGAGCTGGCATATAGACACCGCACGCAACTGGTCCCACCATGTGAGTGCAGCCTATTTATAGGAGAGGTAAAAAAATTAATTTGGCAGTGGTGGTGTGGATTTGGTAGTACCCTACCCACAGATTGTAGAATTTGGGAGATTCTATCACAGAGACTTTTTATCGGAGGTTAGTTTTGGTTTTTCTTAGCCAACCAGTAGAAAGACTTCTAAGCTTGACATACAAGAGTACAATTTAAATCGGGAGTTCCTCTGGACAAATCACTGAAAAGTTATACTTGGGGGTATTGCATCAAGGTTTTAGGCTGCAGACACTGCGTGGCTGCAGCAGGCAAAAATACACCGCAAAGTCCTCGTCTAGCACTTAGGGTATTTTGGAATTGCAGCCATTTGGCAGGCAACCAGTAAGAGCTTGTTTTAAAGCGTCTGTGGTAGATGCATTTACAAAGGGGTCAATTTGAGGGATGCATGATCCAAGCATAGGTTAAGGAGTCAGGAGTGGCTGAATTCTAATTCTGACCTTCTCTCGGATTTCCTTGCACATGAACGTGCAACACCACAGAGGTTAAAAGAACATTTCTAAGGCTGCAAAGTGGAACACGCAGAAATTAGGAAATGGCCATGCTGAGTTAATCCAGTCCCCCTCGGAGTATGCTTTATGGCCCTCTAGACTCTTGGTTACGCTCCTCTGTATGATATTTTTTCCCATTCGATTCCTGTCTCATTCTGTCTCCTGGACAGGTATCTGTCACTTAGGAAATGGCTATTTATTATTTTTCCCCTCCTAATTGTTCAGTATGGACTTTATTTCTTGCACAATCAAACTTATTTCCAATTGCAGCAGCATTAATCACTCATGGGCCCTGGTAGTTCCAGCACTAAGTACTTCAAGGCAGTAATAGAGTTCAGCTAAGGCAAACAAATGGATGGGTTTGAATGGTCTGCTGATCTTTCCCACCACCCTATTTCATCTCCTGTAAAGCTGACAGATCGCTTTGGCTAACATTCATGCTAACCATCTCTCCGCGTCTGATCGGTTTTTTAGGGATTGCGGTAGAAGTTGCTCTTGAGATGTGATATTGCAAAAGAAGAGATGTCTCAGCCCCTGCAGCCTCGCTGGCACTTAGAGCAGATTTTGGAGAGCTGTTCACTAGCAGGGTGCATGAATGTCCCCATCCAACATACTGTGGAGCTGCTGACAGTCTCCTCCTTGATTTCAGCAGACTTTGGGTCAGTTGTAGCTGAACAAAGTACCTCAGGAACAACTCTGGTGTTAGCAGAGAATTTTCTGCTCTATTATTCACATGGGTTTTGAAATAATGCCCACTGAAATCAATGGCCCTCTTTTCATTAACTGCAGTTGGCTTTGGATCAGGCCTGGGAAGATGCATATCTTCCAGAAATGCCATCGGATGATTTCTTTAAAAAGCATCGAACAAAGATATATGACCTCATGGGCTGATGGGGGGGAAGAAAGTCCCATCTCTCTTTTATATGGTTGGCTTCCTGCTCAGATCAGCAATAATTTAGATAATTAAATTGCTTAGTTCAGTAGTTGGAAGAGGCACGACCAACAAGCTGACTCTACTAAGATGTCAGATGTATTAGTGTTCTGGGTTTTTTTTTTGTTTTTATTTTTTTTGTGTGTGTGAAAAGCTTTATAATTGGACACTGTCTTTTTCACCCCAGGCTAACCTCTTCTTCAGAGGAGCACACCAAAGACATTTAAAATCACATTATGAATGACAGCATAGTTAGAACATTTATATGGCATACGGTGATGTTCAGTGGCAGCAGACAAATGGATGAAATTAAGCACAATAATAGTATCAGCCCCCCTTGAATTTAACAGTAAGATGAACAGTTCAGTGGTATAATTTAGTAAAACGTAAGTAAAAGCTCAGATACGTTAATGAGCAGACTAAAGTCCATAACTGGACATGCTTTCTACATTCAGCTTTGAATCACTGATCTTTGTACTGTCCCTGTAGGGTCTTTGAACTTTTGCTTGTGTGAGGTAGAAGCGGTTTTATTAAATCACGCTCCTGAAATGTTCATCTTACCATTGACTCCAGTTTTGTTTTATTTTATTAATATTTGTGACTGAATCACTCCTCTGAAGGATGAAAGAGATCACAGAAAGTGTTCTGATTTTTTCCATCTCTAACTCACATAGTTTTTGCTGTTGGTGACACCTCTCAAACCAGGACAGAAGAGCAGTCTCTGGAGAGGCTGGGATAGGGAATATCCAGTGCTTGTGCTTAAATGGCTTGTTCTAGAAATGCTGTGAAGTTTACTTCTCTGCCACATTCTTTGTATCTGCCCCTTCTTTTCCCTTTATTTTTTCAAGACGCCATTTCTAAGCCAACAGTTTTGCTTCTGTTCTTTCATGCAAGCTTTTCCTCCTTGTCCCCTGAATTACAATGATGTGACAGCATTATCTGAGAAGCAATGTTAGAACAAAGTCACTATGTCCCTTCAGGATCAGGCTCTGGCAGGACAAAGACAGAGAGAGCAGGATAGAAAACACCATCGTCTTATTCACAATGGACAGGGGTTTCATTTTCTAAATAAACTGATGTCAGGATATTCTTTGACTCTGGTTCAGTCAGGAATAAACCCCATGATAAAATGCAGCCCAGCTATGCGGTTCCATTCTGGATGTGTATGTGATTCTTTGCAAAGCGAGAGCCCTAGCTCTGTTCCAGCCTCAAGGGATAAAGTTTGAGAAGACAAAGCAGCATCCCTTAAAATGCAGGAGTTCAAGGAAAGCCCAACAACGAGCAAAATATTAAAATAAGTTTGAGACCCAGTTCTCCTTCAGCTCTTTTTTTTAATGCTGCTTTTTATGAGCGTACATTTCCCAAAGCGTGTTTACTTATTGTTCAAAAGTAGAGAGGCCTTACCATGAATGTTCACTGACCTAAAACTCTATACCAACCCCCCCTGAAAAAGCCATACCGAAGCTGAAGCTTATATAGAGCTTGTGCCTATCTTCTGCATATTGTTTGTTCAGCTGTGTGGTGGTACGAATAGCTTAGTACTATGCCTGTATTTTAAGGGTAGAGGGCTCACTTTATCATTTACCAGCACGCTTTTCAGCCTGGATGCCATTCCCACATCATGTTTGCATGTAGCCAGAATTATTCACCTCTTTTTTTCCCATTAAACTATTAAAAACAGGGCCTCAGACACAGAGTCCACAGTTTGGTAATAAACTCGGACGTGATAGGGTTTGTCAGTTCTTTTTGCAATATCACTTAATACATCTAAATGTGCAATGAGGGAATCCCAAAGTGATGTTTGTGACATAAAAAGAAAAAAGGAGGTATTTTTAAAGGGTGTACATTGACTTAGGCCACTTTGGGGAAAATTATTCCCACATGATAGGCTGAAGTAAAAACAATAGTAATAAAAAAATCCACTTTGGCCATTTAGAAATTGTGTAAACTAAACAGAATTTCTTATTCTTGCATCACTCTGAAGCCTAAACTGTCCCACTTTTGGTTCCTTTTCGACCCTTTCTTCTGGAAGGGGAAATAAATGTTGATCAGCTGCTGTAATCTCAAACTGGGCTGAGTCTCACAGTGACAGAGTGAGGTGGGAAAGAAACCGGTGTGGAGAACCCATCACTAAAAATGTTTTATCTCCAACCTTTCTTCTAATACCCCTGAAGACTTCCTTGCCATGATATGAGTCCTGTTGATGTGAATGGGGCAATTTTCTCTCGCTGATATATCCATACATAAAGTAGTTGCAAGTTAAGAGACTTGGTTCAATTCTTCATGCTATAAAAATGGATAAAATGATGTATTTTGGCCTGAATGCAAGAATAATATTGAACCACAAATGTGTATTAAAGCCACCATGGGTTACGATTATAGATTTTAAGCAGATGTTCTGATTTGATTTGGAGGTTTTCTTCCCCACTATTTTTAGCCTAAATGACTGTTCTGAGACACCTTTCAGCATTCATAACGCAGCAATGAGCTCCTGAAGTGTTTTGGCAAAGAGTGGAGAGGAATGACGCCTTAGAGATGCAGCTGTCAGACCTGGTCATGCAGGTAGTCCTTCTGCTGGGGCAGAAGTCACACGTGTACCAAGTGAGCCACGTCCACCAAGCTCCCCGTCACGCCACGTCCGCTGCCTGTCGAGCCAGCGTCGGTCCATCCCGCCGCCGTTCTGCTGACTGACACCAGCTGGTGCTCTGCTCCTTTTATCCTGGCCTCATGTGGGTTAGCAGCTGGCAAAGACTGTTTTTAATAATGTATTTATAAAACTTCGCAGCCGTGCAAGCCCAGACACAGAGAAAGAACGTTTTGAGCTCTCAGCACGGGAAGTGCAGAACGCCGCGTGGAAGATCTGGTTTCCCAATCCTCGCTGCCGCCACTAACCTGCTCTCCCATCACCAGTGTCAGAAAACAATGTTTCCTAAAAAATACACGGGAGGAAAAACCTTGGGCTGAAGGCCCCCATAGCTATTTTAAGTGATGTTTGTCCTGATCCCTCTGCAGGCGGCTGCCTGATTGGTATTTCAGTAATGTACTTATTTAAAAGGAAAGTCTAACCACTGTAGGGCACGGTGATATTTTCGTGCCATTTTTACCCTGCAAACTTTTCCAGCTCACTCAAACCTGAGCACCTCACTGTCTCGTAGGGACACCGTCTGGCTGAGGTGTAAACTACAGCACCTGCTTGTGCCCTTTGGATTTAGGGATGGTACTTGAATAAGCATGCTTTTTTTTTCTTTTTTTTTTTTTTTTTTTTAATTCTTTCTTGCATTTAAGTTCCACTATGGGCAGATACTTCCAAATTTTATTTGCAGGGTGCAAGGTTTATTAGATGTATCGCTTTTCTCCTTGTCTGCATATGATATGGACTTTTGAAAATATAGGACCTTGTATTTTGTCCTGGGAATAAGGATTTACAGCTACGTCTCAACAACTACATAAGATTTTCCCCTTTTTTATTTCATACACCAGAATGATGTGCACTTTATTTCTGAGACACACGGTACAGATAGGCCCAACATTTGACTGATCAAGGCTGGTTTTGAACAAATGCTGACACCACCATTCTTTTTGTCTGTGATTCCCACAGAACTCTATTGCTTTGAAAAGAAATACCCTAGAATGCATAACTGACGCTGCAGCAATGATCTACAACATACGGTGTCCGCTTCATGCCTCTTTTACCCAGCTATCAACAGCAAGAAGCTGATGTGCATGTTAAAAAACAGAGGAAGCAGAAATTCCCGAAGAATGAACAAAGAACTCTGTACATTAAAGAGGAGAAGATGGATTCAGGAGCTGGCAGAAAGTTTTCCAAAATGATTCCTTAGGCAGTAAGAGCTACAGAGTGGAAACTGTTTTCTCCTCTGTATGTGTGTACACAGTAGAGAGAACTGCAATGATTTTATTATAATAAAAAATAATAAAATTTTATTGTAATAAAAAATAATAAAAGAACAGCAATAAGTAAATTTTTTTTTTTTTTAAAAGAGGAGTTGATCTAGTGTTAGACAACACAGCTAAACTTTTAACAGCCCAGCCACTTTGCCTGGCTTGTTACGATACTGGCTGACTTCAGTGGCTTCCGTCAAGGTAAACTCAAACCAATGACCTTAAACTGAGGATCATGCACCTGAGCTTTTGCGCTCCTTTAAACCAAACAGTTGAAAGATGTGTTTTGAAGCTGCTGAGTTTAATTCTATAGAGAAGGACCGATAGCAGCAAATACGTATATGAAAACAGCCACGTATTTTTAGCGTTCATCATTTCTGAGGCTCAGGAACTGAGAGCAGCAATGGGTGAATTGGCAACTGGTTGTGTGTGATTTGCAGTGGTTTGTATCTCGGCTCTGCGTTGTGTATCTCCTAATGATGAATGCGTGGGAGGGCCAGGTCAGGAATGGTTTCCACTCCAGTGCGTTGATTGTGTAGTTGGCAGTGGGCTCAATTAAAGTATAATAATCTGGTAATCTCTCTCCTTTTTCCATTCAGGCTGCTGCACACTGAATAGAGCCAGTGAAAGGCTATAGCTTTGGAAAAGTAAGTGAACTCCTGCCTCTTTGTCTGAGCAGTTTGCATCTAGTCAAGTAAAATGACAGGCAGAAGAGACAACTCCCCAAAATGTTGCTCCCATGACTTTGCATCATTACTTCTGTTTGTGTTTCTATGAGATAACATTTGCTCTTTATTTTAGGCTACGGACTGGATTTCTAGAAAGCTTCTCACCACGGCAAAAGGACAAGCTGATGTAAGAAAGGAGATATGTCCGTTACGAGAAGATGCCGCGTGCCCCATCTCCTGGTTCTTCTCACATTCATGTTCAGCGGGGGGAGAATTGAAGCACAAAGAGCAGGTACGTGCCGTTAGTGCCTCCTGCTAAGTAGTTGCTGGGGCTTTTAAGTGGCTGAGAAGCTATCGTTGCTAGGAGGACCCAAGCAAGACATTTACTGCTGAAAAGACGTAAAATAGACCTTAGGGATGGAGATAGATCAGGGATCAAGGTTATGATTTACCTAGGGTCTCTGGTTCTGCTGCGGGCTTAGAAAGGTTAGCTCAGCTACCCAGAGCAAGGAGAGCAGCATGCAGTTTGCTCTGGATATGCTTCATCCATCCCGCACTGGCATGGAGGTTACTTCTTCAATGGCCTTCCGTGGGTTTCAGGTTAGATCTGGTGAATCTTCTATCTGGCTGGGACTTTCCTAGTGAGCTAAACAGGGCCAGGGCACTGTGGGCCAGGGCACTGTTCATACCCTCTCTTGGTTCATGCTGCCTAGTTGCTAGGGTGGTCCCTGGCATGGCTTTTGACCTGTGCTGATGAGCACTCTCTCCCAAATGCCACTGAAAGAGGATGGTGCAGCTGAGGGACTGTTCCTATAGGCAGTCTTGACACGGACATGTTGTTTTTTGGGCGGCAGTAGGAAGAGTTGAGTTATCTGGCTGTGAATGATGCCATACCTCAGGGACAGAAAACAGCTGTAGACCCAAGAAGTTTTATTCGCATAAAAGCCCAAAGGTACTTTGAGATGGAGGCTTTCTCTCTCTTTTTCTAGGAAAGATGCTATTCCGTAGCCTTGGGTAATTTATAAGGAAAAAAAAGATTTTTTAAACCTTCTCTCAGTGTAAGGAATAGCTGCTTTATAGTTTTGTTATGTGATCTATATAAGGCTTTTTGGGTGAAGTTTAACAGGAATAAGTACTTAGTAACAAAACAAAGTGAAATCTCATCTTTTTTTCTGCCTATGGATCAGTCACAGGAAGGATATGGTGGTACCATGTATATGTTCATTCTGTGATTACTTTAAATACTTCTGGGCTTACGGCTTGTTTGTGAACTATTTTTAATGGTGATATTGCAAAACGGTTGACTCAGTGTCTGAGTGGATGAATACAGCTCCTGGAATTATGCTTCCAGAGAGTATTCCTGTAATTGCAAAACTGAAAGTTCACTTTCTATGAATTATCTCCCATATTCCCTTAACGTGAACTGTTGCTGCCAGTAAACAATATTATTATAGCATTCTTGGAAAACAATCAATTTTGTCCAGCAGTATACATTACTGCGTTAAAAATGCAGATTAATATTTACTAAAAGCTTTTCTGCAGCAGTTCATCTCGCTGCCATCAGGTCTGTAAGCAAAGAATCACTGACTCTAAGAAAATGATCCTGAAATACCATCTTTTTCTTTCCTGCATACTGCCTGAATAGGCATCACTTTTTAAACCTTAAACCCGCCTTGTTTTAAGGCTCATTGCCCTTGAACACCAACAGGATTCATTCTCTCTGTTCTGTTTTTTAATTGCAGTCATCTCACCTGCTGAGAGTCATTAAAATAAGCAACAGGAAGGTCTGTACCTTGTGAGTTTTATACTTAAACCTTCATATTCTCTGATTAGTCTCACTTAATTAATATTCTTTTAGACAGAACAGATTAATATAATAATGAATTGGGGGGACAGAGTGGGGATTTCTTGCTTACGCTTTGCTGTTATATATTATATCCTTTACATTCTGCAAAAATCAAGCAGAACTACACTTGGCATCTGTGATATACACAGATGTCATGTAACTTACATCTGATAATATAAAATGATATATTCAGCCATCTCCACACTCTGATTACCTTTGAGAGAGTTACTGTGTGTTTCCAGACGGACCTTTCTTGCTCTGTGGTTAGAGACAAGTGTTCCCTCACTCACAAAATGCTGTCACAGAACATGATCCGATGTTGACAAGTTGTTTCCAACATGATCACATGTGGATAGATTGTTCCCAATGTGATCCCAATCCCATGTCCATAGGTTGTTCCTGTAGACACTGAAGGAACAGCAGCGCCTAGGTCAGGTCTCTGGGATGTACCCTGCCATGGGAATTAAGACAACAACAAATGATGCTTATTTTTCATCGTCACTCAACACACTGGGTGTATATGGCCACTCTCATGGCCATCATGCAATACCATGAACATTGCCCTACAGCATTATAATGCCTACCTATAATGATTTTACTCTTATCTGAAGGCAAGTCCTCTTCATGTGGCTGAGCCACCCACACTCTCCTTTCCATTGCAGTGGGCTGTTCTGGGGCTTCTGTCCTCTTCAGGGCAGGTGCACAGCCCCAGGATGATCAAAAGCATCAGAGCTAACTTATGAACCGTAAGGTCAAATTTGGATGTGGGAGAAGACGTTGTGACCTTCCTGTAGGCTCAAATGCTGGAACTCGGTGAGGAAATATGGCAACGGCATCATTCCCCCACCTTTGGGTAGCATGATTCATATTTCTGTTCACTGAGCTGGCTGTCAAGCAAGTGCTTGACTGGATGAACTGTGCATGATACCTCCATACTCTTTGGTCTGTTCCAGGGGAAAACATCCCAGTCCTCAGCTAACATCCACATTGGGTGTATTTACATCAGTGCTTTAGCTCTGGTCAGGAGTACAGCAAGGACAGACTACTTCCTAAGGGATGGGGAGCCAGGAGCTGGGGGTCTTCCTGGGCTGGCAGAACAGGGTCTCACCTGACAGCCACAGCCTGTCCTACCACCACCAGCCAGGCAGCAGGGAAGGCTGGGGGATGGCAGCCAGTTGTACTTTGTGAGACAATGTGAGACAACGTGAGACAAGAACTACCAGAGAAACAATGTTTGGTGGTTGTGACCATAGATAAATTGACTTTGTAGAGCAGCTTTCAATCTTGAAACTCATAATTTGTTAGGGACTATGGTCTATAATAGCGAATTAAACAAACGTGTATATATATACATTTTGTGCAGTTGGGACATGATGTTGATAAATCTTTGGCATCTGTGGGACATTTATGAATATACTGCCTCTTGGCTTGCATATATTCAGAAAGAGCTAGAAAACATCTCCTGGGAGATCTACTTTCTTGGCAAGCAGCTGACAAATATAAGACCAATCTGGCTTCATAGGGCAAGCAAGCTGCAATTAAAATACATTTGCCTTTTGGATTACACAAGCCTCAGATTACAAATATCATGGCTGGAGCCAACAGGGTGGTTGTGGGGTTAAGTGAACTTTACCTTTACAAAGCAACTGCCCTTTGTTGTCAAGGAAGCCATCCCAGTATTCAGTGAGTCATCCTTTAGTCAATAGTCAATGGCAGAGAGCCTCAAAATCAAAAAGATCTTGTTATAAACTTGCTTCACCAAGATATCATGCTGAGCAAAAGAACTGCTTCTAGCTAAGCATAAATAAATCATAATGTTAATGCAAGAGAGAACATGAAAGCTTCACTACTCACGGTCAGTATTGGCAGAGGCAAGGTCAGGGCAGGTCTCTTGATCTGCCAAGGTCATTTTAGAGCATTGCCTGAGCAAAGGCTCTGCAATGAAGTTTGAGAAAAATAGCTTCATATGCATGCAGGTTGTGCAGGGGAAAGATTGAGCAGAGGCAGTTAGTAGTGCAGGAAGAGAAAGGGTTTGCATTTCAAAGCGAAGTGTGTGCTGATCTACTGGATGTCCTGAAAGAGATGAGGTGAATTACAAGGAAGAAAGGCTGAGAAGTTGCACTTTCTCTACAGGATACAGAGAGGGTTTGCAGCCTCCTCCAAATTGCTCACTAGAGAACTATGCCTAGGGAATATTTAGCATGTCTGATACTCATCTTTCAGCTTCCCATAGCAATATTTTCTGCCACTCTTGCAGGTTGCAAGAATGTTCACTATGACCTTGTCTTCATCTTGGATGCCTCCTCCAGTGTCGGAAAAGAAGATTTCGAGAAAGTTCGGCAGTGGGTGTCTAATTTGGTGGAAACTTTTGAGATCGGCCCAGACAAAACCCGTGTAGGTGTGGTACGATACAGTGATCGTCCAACCACAGAGTTTGACCTGGGAAAGTACAAAACCCGTGAGGAAATCAAAGAAGCTGCACGAAAAATTAAGTATTATGGGGGTAATACGAACACTGGAGATGCTCTCAGGTACATCAACACCTACAGTTTTTCCAAAGAAGCTGGTGGGAGACTTACTGATCGAACTGTTAAAAAAGTTGCTATCCTCCTGACTGATGGAAGGAGCCAGGATTATGTCTTGGATCCAGCCACTGCAGCCCATCAGGCTGGGATTAGGATCTTTGCTGTGGGTGTTGGCGAAGCCTTAAAAGAGGAACTCGATGAGATTGCTTCAGAACCCAAGTCTGCTCACGTGTTTCATGTCTCCGATTACAACGCCATTGATAAAATTCGGGGGAAGCTGAGAAGACGTCTCTGTGAAAGTAAGTAGAGCTCCCAGTTCTTCTACACAATTAGAATGATAATAGGTTCAATTAGCATATAGGTATGAAAAGCTGTGATTGTTTTCTTTCATGCTTATAATTCTATGCTGATAATTCTTTATTTTAGTGTCTTCCACTCTATTCCACTCTGTAAGAAGTCATTTTACTACCCGGAGCGTGATGAAGTGATCACTTCTGGGTTCTTCTGCCCAAGTCAGCTTCTAGTGGTCAACTACAGACCAAATAGTGAACTCCCTTTTGGTTCTGATATAGTTCAGTTATTTTATAATATTTTGGACTACTGAATATGAAGGCTGACATCTTATTTACACCCAGAATTTGGTTTATTTCTCCTTATTTTCTGGCATTAGAGTGTGTAAAGAGTGCTATGGATGCTGCAAAAGGATTCTTGTGCTTTTCTGCCTTTCAGCATCCCAACTCTACAGACAACTGGTGTTCACTAGTGCTCTGGCTGTTAGCCACATAAACTTTGGTGATGTTTTGAATGTGGAGAACAGTGTGTGAAATTCACATTGGATAAATGAACTTTGAATTTCCAGCACCCTGGTGAAGAGGACTGTAATGGAATTATGGCTGGTATCTCCCAGCTCTTTAATGGGAACAACAATCACATATCCCTTTCTCCTTCCACCACTGATAAATCACTCTCTCGTTCTTGGAGACTACGTAAAAGTTACCTGGTTTTGCTGCTTTTTGCAGTGTGTGTTGTGGTTACTGTGAGTTCTTTGGGTCAAAATCATGAGATACTGCTCTGATTCCTAGGTCTGAACTTGAAAGACAACAGATGACTCCCTGTGTGATGCTGTAACATGTTGCAGTGTTACAATGACCAGGTCTGCAGGCCAGGAACTTGTGTTACTGTCAGATAGCATAGCATAGCATAGCATAGCATAGCATAGCATAGCATAGCATAGAATAGAATAGAATAGAATAGAATAGAATAGAATAGAATAGAATGTTTCAGTTGGAAGGGACCTACAGTGATCATCTAGTCCAACTGCTTGACCACTTCAGGGCTGACCAAAAGTTAAAAGCATGTTATTAAGGCCATTGTCCAAATGCCTCTTAAATTAACATTCACAAGCATGGGGCATCAACCAGCTCTCTAGGAAGCCTGTTCCACTCTGTTGGTAAAGAAATGCTTCCTAATGTCCAGTCTAAACCTCCCCTGGTGCAGCTTTGAACCATTCCCATGCATCCTGTCACTGGATCCCAGGGAGAAGAGATCAGGTGGGAATAAGTTGCCTGAAAAAAAACAGGGCTTGTAGGTGGTGTTGTGAGGCTCTTTTATTGCTCTCTGTGAACTCCATTTGCAAGAAAAAAGTGCTAACATAATGTTCTGGGT
Source organism: Balaeniceps rex (assembly GCA_013401315.1). Lineage (NCBI taxonomy): Eukaryota > Metazoa > Chordata > Aves > Pelecaniformes > Balaenicipitidae > Balaeniceps > Balaeniceps rex. Next base: position 119,861 of record VYZW01047965.1, read on the forward strand.
TTATATATGTTTCTTAAAGAGTGACTAGCACAAGCAGGCATAAATCAGTTGACATTGCCCAACAATATCTAGGTGTGACTGGTTTTTTTTGCAGCCTGAATAAAAGTAGGTATGGATAGTGTAATCCCAATACAAGTGAAAGTCATGGTGGGTATTGGCTGTAAACAATGCAGACTGAAGGAACTGGGTCTTTTTGCCCTAAAATCTTATGTAATCATACACTCAACTGGGGTAGAATAAAGGGCAAACCCTTCTGGTGGGCACTGGAACCAACTCAAACAACTTCCTACGGCAGCTGCTGAACTCCCAAAATGTGATTTTCCTTTGAAATTCTATTGTGTTCCATTTCTAAAGCAAGTGTTTTCAGTACTTTGTACCTGGGTCTGTGTTTGTCACCTCCTCAAAAAATCATTTACCCATCTGTCAGAGTATAATGCAATTTGGCTGTGGCTTTCTGAGCCCATACTATGTCCACACGTGTGTGCATACCACTCCTCATTAGATCACAAAGGATTACTGGGAGCATCCTTCATCCTGCGTGTGATAGCAGTCACTCTCCGAGGTGTTTGCTTCCACCTGCACTAGTGGGTTCGGTGGGGAGAAATAAAGCCTCTAAAAGAGTAAGTGAAAGGGAAGCGTTTAGTTTTATTAGATACAAGGAACTTTTAGGGAGAAAACAGGCTGCTGAATGGATTGGTTTCCATGTTAGAACAAAGAGAATCAGACTACCATCAATGAACATTAATAAGGAGGGGAGCAGAGACGAAGGAACTAGCTGAATAAACATCGCGTAGATAATGTGCACGTAGTGATGATCACTGAGGCAGAATAATGAGACGTAAGGAAGTTAACGGTGACAAGGAGAATTGAGTATCCAGGTACATGGGACACAGTGAATGCAGGTGGATTTGAAGAAGTTGATGCAGGATAGAGAAAGAGTTATCAACTAAGGCAGCAAACACAGGTGCAGTGGACTGATTTCCACAGCAACAGCAGTTATAGAAGACAGGTCTGCCATAGGTATTTCTGGGAGGTGTTCTTTAGATCCAAGGACTCCGTTGAGATGCTGTAGCATCCCTAGATCCTTCACTCCAGCCTTGATGGGAGTGGGAGCCTTGCTTCTTCCTAGTGTCTGGCCTCAGTCCCTCTCACTGCAGTTGGAGCCCTTTTTTGTCCAGTTTTCACTGGATATCAAAAAGAGTTTATTCTCTTCCTCTGTACATCAGTCTTTTCTGCTTGGAAGGTTGTTACTTATCTTCCCTAAGTCTTTTCTTCTTAGATTTAAAGTAGGGAAACTGCTCTTTGGCAGTCTTGTCATACTTACTTATTTAATTTCTTGGTTTGCATGCAAAATGTTTTTAATGGGCATGATGTTTAGATCAGATCTAAACAAACAAGAAATTCTTGCTGTCGCTGAAGCTGACTGTTAAAATACAGGATGAGACAGTGAGAGCACCATCAGCAGAAGTATTAATGCAGAGATCAGGTAACTCTTTTGTTATCTGCATATGTGATGATGGAGCTGTTTTGGGAGGTGGGAAAGGGCTGGCAGAGAACAGGACCAAGTGTTTTCTAGTGCGTGTGCCACTTTTAAATTTCATGTTAACACAGTAGGAACAGGAAAGGAGTTCACTGTAAGGGCTATGCCTTACACATATTTAGAAGGTAAAACTTTTAATAGCTGTTGTAGTTTATTTTCTGTAATTTTAATATGACAGCACTGCGTAAAACAGGAACATACAAACCACCGAGTGGGTGGAGGACGTGACGAGGGCACATGCCAAACTGCTGTTTAGTTCATGCACATTCTAAGACAAATGCATATATTGCCACAGCCAAGGCAGTGGTTTAATAGACATAATCCTTTGTGAGCTCGTGGGAGACACATGAATCAAAGAGTGGAAATGGTAGAAAGTTTTTTTGTTGTACTGACCAATGATGAGTCTTCCAGTCCTTGTATTGCTGTAGTACCAAAATATGAAGAGTTGTGCAGTGTTGCAAATACTGAATTTCATGCCAGAATCTGTTCAGAATCACTTGTCTCCGGTCTCACTAATCTGTCCTAGACTCAGTCATTCCATCTTGCTATATTTGACTGAATTTATTTCTAAGAACATGTCATTAAGTGCTTCAATGGCATTTTAGCTCTCATTTAATCTTGTGGAAATAAGCATAACAGAATCAAAAAATAACATGTCTGCTCAGTGCGACATTGTGGCAGTGCGAGATATTTTTGCCAAACATCTCCATTACATTCTGGACTATAGTTAGCAGGCAAAAACGGGTGATGCTTTCACAGGAAAGCAGGAGAGATGCATTCTGCTAAAAATTCCAGAGATGCCACATGCTTCCTAAATAAGGTTTCTGCTTTTGTGTTGTAGATATAACAACAGGCAGCTATGGAATATTTAAAAATATACTAGCATCTGCTTCTGGTAGGTAAATAGTAGGTTTATGCTTGTCAAAGAGAGCCAATTTCTTCAATTTCAGATTTAATTTAAAGCTGGATTTGATGAGTTAGTGCATGTACAAAGTTGTCAAGCTGGCTTGGATCCAGTAGCACTGGGGTTTAACGCTATCACCTGACATTTAAGCCTCCATGTGGGGCGACGTTGCAATGGTGACCTAAACCACCCGTACCTGCTCAGAAGTAATTGTTTCTTAAAAACACTGATTGCAGTGCTTTGGGTGCTCTAATATTTGGGTTTATTCCATTGTCATTAAGCCAGGCAGGTGATAAGATACAGTTTACAAAGCTGAGCAAAAACATTCTCACTCTTTACTGGCTCCATAAAGCGGAAGGCTGTGACTTGGCACCCTGGGAGCACATGGCATGTATGTGCGATTACTGAGTCTCTGCTCTACTGCAAAAGTCAGATTTCACAGCTTGAAAATAAATTTGGCTTTAGAGGTACAGTCCCTGCTAAGGTTTGGGGTTTTTTTTCTACAGCTAGTAATACGAGAAACACAAGCAGATGTTCTCTGAGGAAGTACTACAGGAGTGTTGTGCTTGGCATTGGTCTATGTCCAGTAGTGACTGTCATGCATAATGTAGCCCTTTCTACAACCAGTTTTCAGTTGTCTGTGAGCTTGATGAGCTCCTTGCCATGATGAGTTCCTCCACAAATGTGTGGGAGGCCAAAGGACTATGTTGTATGAATCTCAAATGCTTTGCAAACACAAGGAGATGAAGCTGAAATGTTTCACTGACTGGTTGGTACCAATGGTTTGTCGTTGATTTCAGCTGATGTAGTGAGGCCTGTGATAAAATACCACAAGCAGTCACATGTTCAGATGATTCATAACATTCATAACTCAGTCGCTGAGGCGAGCAGCTCTGGGGCTGGCACGATTGTCAGCAGAGCGCTCTAGTGTGGTGCATGTGGGGGTTTCCCAAACCGGGGCAACCTCAGGGAGCCTCAGGAGCTGCCAGGAGCCCACAGCTCACACGACAGCGGCTGACGAGACCTGGGTGGGGCCAGGAGCAATGGCGGCCAAGCCCCCACACGTATAAAAGAAGGCCTTAGGGAGCACTAGTGACCAGGAGTGCCACCAGCGTGCCCTTGCTGATGTGCCATTCCTAGCCCGGTACAGCCCTCAGATTATCCATTATTGATTTTTCATGTAGGCAGCGACGAAGTTGCAACAAGAAGTCCGAGGGCAATGAAGAGAGACTCCAGGGCCTTGGGATGACCAGTTAAGGGATCAGGAGCACAAGTAGTGCTCTCCTCTATCCTTCCAGTTGCAGGGGAATGATGCAGGAAGACACAGGAAGAGCCAGCAGGTCAATACCTGGCTCTGTGACTGGTGTCACCAGCAAGATTTTGGAGTTTTTGATCATGGGTCAGTTTACATGACACCAGGCCTGCTGGCAACAGACGGGGTACACCTGTCTCAAAGGGGGAAAAGGACCTTTGCACAGGAGTTAGCAGGGCTCATGGAAAGAGCTTTAAACTAGATCTGAAGGGGGGAAGGGATAAAACCAGGCTTGCTAGAGATAAGCCTGGGGGTGGCACTCCAATGTTTGAGGGATGGTGTGCTGGCGAGGTCGTTCAGTCTGTCATCTCAGTAGAGGTAGGGGATGGAGATCCATGCAGCAGCAAAGGTGCAAGGGTTACTGATGTATTAGAAACCACAGAAGTGCCTGAGAATGGTCTGAGAGGAATTAGGGCTTCTCCCCTCATTTTGAGGTGGCAGGATCAATAGCCCAACTGAAGTGCATCTACACCAATGCACGCAGCACGGGCAACAAACAGGAGGAGGTGGCAGCCATTGTGCAGCAGGAAAACTGTGACAAAGTTGCCATCACAGAAACGTGGTGTGATGACTCGCACAACTGGAGTGCTGCAGTGGATGGCTATAAGCTCTTCAGCGATAGGCAAGGACGGAGAGGCGGTGAAGTAGCCCTGTACATTAGGGAGCTTAATGATGGCGATGCTAGGGTTGAGTGTTCATGGGTAAGAATTGGGGGGAAGGCCAACAAGGCAGATATCATGGTGGGAGTCTGTTATAGACCACCCAACCAGAGTGAAGAAGCAGACAAAAAATTCTGTAAGCGAGCCCTTGTTCTCATGGGGGACTTCAACTTACCAGATGTCTGCTGGAAATAAAATACAGTGGAGAGGCAAGAGTCTAGGAGGTTCCTGGAGTGTGTGGAAGATAACTTCCTGACACAGCTGGTGAGTGAGCCAACTAGGGAAGGTACCCCACCGGACCTGTTGTTTGTGAACAGAGAAGGACAAAATGATCACAAAATGATAAAGTTTTCGATTCTCGAAGAAGTAAGGAAGGGGGTCAGCAGAACAGCCACCTTGGACTTCCAGAGGGCAGAATTTGGCCTGTCTAGGGGCCTGGTTGACAGAGTCCCTTGGGAGGCAGTCCTGAAGGGCAAAGGAGTCCAGGAAGGCTGAACATTCTTCAGGAAGGTAATCTTAAAGGCACAGGAGCAGGCCGTCCCCAAATTCTGAAAGACAAGCCGTCGGGGAAGAAGACCGGCCTGGCTGAACAGAGAGTTTATGACCTTTGGAAGAAGGGGCAGGCAACTCAGGAGGACCACAAGGATGCCATGAGGTTATGCAGGGAGAAAATTAGAAGGGCCAAAGCCCAACTAGAACTTAATCTGGCTACTGCCATAAAAGACAATAAAAAATGTTTTTATAAATACATTAGCAACAAAAGGAGGGTTAAGGACAATCTCCGTCCTTTATTGGAGGTGGAGAGAAACATAGTGACAAAGGATAAGGAAAAGGCTGAGGTACTTAATGCCGCCTTTGCCTCAGTCCTTAATAATAACACTAGTTGTTCTCTAGGCACAGAGCCCCCTGAGCTGGAAGACAGGGACAGGGAGTGGAATGAAGCCCCCATAACCCAAGGGGAAATGGTTAGCGACCTGCTACACCACTTAGACACACACAAGTCTATGGGACTGGATGGGATCCACCCAAGGGTACTGAGGGAGCTGGTGAAGTGCTCACCGCTTTCAATCATTTATCAGCAGCCTTGGCTAACCAGGGAGGTCCCAGTTGACTGGAGGTTAGCAAATGTGACACCTGACTACAAGAAGGGCCAGAAGGAGGATCCGGAGAACTGCAGGCCTGTCAGTCTGACCTCAGTGCCAGGGAAGGTTATGGAGCAGATCATCTTGAGTGCTATCATGTGGCATGTGATCAGGCCCAGTCAGCATGGGTTTATGAAAGGCAGGGCCTGCTTGACTAACCTGATGTCCTTCTGTGACAAGATGACCCACTTAGTGGATGAGGGAAAGGCTGTGGATGTTGTCTACCTGGACTTTAGTAAAGCCTTTGACACCTTTTCCCACAGCATTCTCCTGGAGAAACTGGCTGCTCATGGCTTGGACTGGCATACTCTTCGATGTGTAAAAATCTGTCTGGATGGCTGGGCCCAAAGAGTTGTGGTGAGTGGATTTAAATCCACTTGGTGGCCAGTCACAAGTGGTGTTTCCCAGGGCTCAGTACTGGGGCCAGTTTTGTTTAATATCTTTATTAACGATCTGGATGAGGGGATCAAGTGCACCCTCAGTAAGTTTGCAGACGACACCAAGTTGGGTGTGAGTGTTGATCTGCTTGAGGGTAGGAAGGCTCTACAGAGGGATCTGGACAGGCTAGACCAATGGGCTGTGACCAATTGTATGAGGTTCAACAAGGCCAAGTGCTGGGTCCTGCACTTGGGCCACAACAACCCCCTGCAACACTACAGGCTTGGGGAAGAGAGGCTGGAAAGCTGCCTGGCAGAAAAGGACCTGGGGGTGTTGGTTGATAACGGGCTGAACATGAGCCAGCAGTGTGCGCAGGTGGCCAAGGAGGCCAATGGCATCCTGGCTTGTATCAGAAATAGTGTGGCCAGCAGGACTAGGGAGTGATTGTCCCCCTGTACTTGGCACTGGTGAAGCCGCACCTCGAGTACTGTGTCTAGTTTTGGGCCCCTCAGTACAAGAAAGACACTGAGGTGCTGGAGCGTGTCCAGAGAAGGGCAACGAAGCTGGGGAAGGGTCTGGAGCACAAGTCTTATGAGGAGCGGCTGAGGGACCTGGGCTTGTTTAGCCTGGAGAAGAGGAGGCTGAGGGGAGACCTTATTGCCCTCTACAACTACCTGAAAGGAGGTTGTAGCGAGGTGGGTGTTGGTCTCTTCTCCCAAGTAACAAGCGATAGGACAAGAGGAAATGGCCTCAAGTTGTGCCAGGGGAGGTTTAGATTGGATACTAGGAAAAATGTCTTCATGGAAAGGGTTGTCAAGTATTGGAACGGGCTGCCCAGGGAAGTGGTTGAGTCCCCATCCCTGGAGGTATTTAAAAGACGGGTAGATGTGGTGCTTAGGGATGTGGTTTAGTGGTGGACTTGGCAGTGCTAGGTTAATGGTTGGACTTGATGATCGTAAGGGTCTTTTCCAATCTAAACGATTCTATGATTCTATGATTTATTTTTCTATTTGCACATGTCTGTTGACTTTGGGTTGCATATGCAGTGCATAAAATATAAGTCTTATGCTACCAGTGTTCTGTTTCCGATGCAAAAGGGCTTCCAGCCTTCAAGGCAACACCTTTAACACCATTGAAAATAACAGTCTAAACGTTTCAGAAATGTCTTTTTTTGAAGTCAGCTTTGCTCAAGTTCATGATATGTTCACAGAAGAACGGCAAGCTGTTTCTTCTTGGCCTTCAATGTTAAAAATATCTCATGCATAGATACCATCACAAAAGGTAGGCGTCTGAATTGCCATATCTTGAGTGACGGTTCCTAAGAGACTTATCAATATAGTCAGATCTCACATGAGTACTGACATATCTGAATAAATCAGCACCTAACAGTATTTGCCTAACTGTTGACTCCCATTTTATACTGTCTGTTGAGCTCTGAGATTTCACTGTAAAAACATTCATTTCTAGATAGCTTTGCATTAGACAGTATGGAATAGGAAAGGAGGTGAAACTCAACAAGCTGGCAGGGGTGAGAATCCTAAAGTGTTTTAATGAACTCAGTTGTGGTAGTAGTTTTAATTCTTTTAGTTTGTTGAGCAGAATTTGTGGATTTGAGAATTTGTAGACTGGTTTTACTTCCATAGTTGGAGCATGACTTTATTTGGGTTCTTCAAAAATTCAGCTTAGCAGTAGTTCCAAGTCTTGCTTGGTCTTATTGCAAGAGCTCTTTTTTTCATTGTTGTGATAGCTTGCAGAGACCTCTTAAATATGTGAACATAGCTTCCTGTCGTCTGGCAGAACTCCGTACATGCCACAAGGGCACCTATACATTTATTTGGAAAAATCTGTGGCACCCAGCTCCATGTTGCATGCAGAGAAGGTTGAGGTGTTTTGGAGTAATAACTGATGTCTAACAGACTGGTTAAAGTCTGATTAGAAGATTATCTAACTCTTGTGCTTCTAGCTCATGTATACATCGTGCCTACCACAGGCAGCATTTGTAGTGGACTATTCTACATTTGGCTGCTTAAGAGTATGTCCAGGGTAAGTGCAGCTGCTAACATTTTGATTCTCACGAGAATCTAGTTACTTCCAGATGGTTTGGGAAGTCTGTTAAAAGCTCAGCAGACAACTGCTGCTTTTTTAAAAGCTGCAGCTAGGCAGCAACCCAGCTGATATCACCTCTGATGTCTCCTGTTGATTCTTGATGCTCTTCGCCCTGAGCTGCAGTGGTGGTTTCTCAAACTCTGTAACATCTCCAACTTCTAGCAATCTCTCATGTCACAGATGACAGGATCGCACATGCTTTCATCAACACATTTGCTGGCTAACTGTGGTTTCCTGCGAAGGCATAAAAGGCCTGTGACAGAATTTCCAACTGATCTATCTTTTGCTTTAAAGAGAAGAAAAAAATTCACTTTTCATGGGTGATATGCTGGGAGGAGATAAAATATTTGATGGGCTTAGTGGTGATGACATGACGCAACTTTCTTCTGCTATTGGGTGGGTTGAAGGACAGCCTGGTATCTTGTATTATGGCTCCAGGAAGCACACCAAAGGTATTGTTTTTCTTACAGCATTTTTTGTTTTCAAATCAAACGCCTGAAACTCTCAGATTTGACTTTCCACTTGGTCCAGTCATCACCAGCTTAGAGATAGATAGTTCCAGAGCCGGTATCTGACAGGCAGAAATCCTTGAGCTCAGGGAGTGCACAGTGGCTGCTGGTTGCTCCTCAGTTCCTCCACAGATCATGTAGAAGTGGCTGCTTTCCCAGGTCATGTAGAAGTGGCTGTTTTCCCAGATAATGTAGAAGTTACTGTTTTCCCATATCATGACTACAGTTCTGTTCTTCCACTGTGTAATCTCCATATCATTTAAATAACTTCCTATTTTGCTTGGGACTCTGAAATGAAAAGGTTTATTCTGAGATTAGCAACAGTGCTGTTTTATGACCAGTTAAAGCCAGCCCCATTGCTAAAAAAGAAAGTCCTATTTTTCCTAACTTCCTTCTCCCATCTGCCAGCACAGGCATTTATGTGCCCCCACCATGAACTACAGCAGGGAGCCAATGAATGTTCTTGTTTTCTTTCCTGGATTAGTTTTTACTCAGATTTAGTTCACCGTGCAGCCACATGGACATTTGCTGTCCCAGGGGAGGAACTGGCACAAGGTGAGAAGAAATAACTAGGAGTGAGAGGAAGACCTGGATTATGTCCTTTGGTCCAGTGCTTGTTCATATCAGCTTGATGAACATCAGCTAAGGACTTCAGAAAGCTGAGGAAAATCCTCCATGTGCTCCCACCATAAATGTGAGCCTGTGCTCTGCTATCCTCTGCTTTCAGTATGCACAAGTGGATTGCTCGGCAGGTTCTTCCCATTCAAACTCCACTTCTAGGCTTCAGCACAGCTTGCTTGCCTTGAATGAACTGCATGTTTAACGAAAATATCCCACTGCAGACGGATCGCTTCATGATTCTGTTTCCATTTTCCTTAAATAGGCTTTTCAGTATGCATAATTATTGCTGCTTTACTACTGGCTTAGCTTCTGGTTATTCGGGAGGGTAGCTGTAATGACAGAGCTCTCCCACCTCGGACACGCACTGTTTCTGGCTGGGAGCATCTTGCCAGGAGTCACTGGTAGGTGGGATGATTGAGCTGACCACCACCTTCACTTAGATACAGACTGTCTGTCAGTCCCTCCAGGCAGCACTTTGATATTTCTGTGATCCTGCACCTGAGTACTTTCACTCCCCCAGAATGGATGTCAGCTCTGTTACAGTTTTGGAAAGTGATTTATTGGTTTGTTTGGTTTTTTTTTCCTTCCCTTGTACATTGGAAAAAGCAATGTCTTAGACATTGCCTTCAGGTGAGGAGGAAATTCCGCCTTGCAGCAGCTGTGGCCCGATTTCTCCTTTTTGCTGAGGGAGCAAAGGTGTGAATCCAACAGTCATACAAACAACAGAGTTTTAGAAATAAGCCTGTGGCACAAAATGGTGTTACTTCTACTCTTCTTTGATACAGCTGAGAAAAGGAGTCTGTTCCAAACCTGCAGCTTCATACAGACTGCTGGGAACCTTAATAAGGGACTCTGAGGTAGAAGTATAATAAAATGAGATCAATTAGTCCTTTTGCACTATCCTTTCTTATCTCTGGTTTGTTTCTTTAACAGTTACGTACCAATAGTAGCATCATAAACCATGGACAATCACTTTACGTAAAGCAGTGAGTCTCTGGACTGCCAACAGTGTCTTGTCCAAAAATCACAGAATCTAGCTGAATGATAACATCTTCCCCAGCTTGTAATAGTTTTTCTTGCATTTCAGACAAGAAATCTTTGTGAACAATGTTTGATGTACAGTAAAACTAATTGTAAAGGCAGAGAGAAGATTAGACTCATGACAAATAAAAGTAAGTCCCAGACATTAGAAAGAAACATTGAGACAATCAGGAAAAGTATGAGTCTCAGTGGCAGGAGAAATTACATCTTATGAAAAAGTAATGTGCCGTTTAGAGAACAAAAAGAGGAAAAATATGGTGACTATGGGAGCCATTTCTAAATAGTGTAGGAATGAAAGAGAAATACAGAAATAGGAACAGGCAAAAAGCTGGAACATATTGTCATGTGCTGAAAGTTATTAGTAGCTTGTTTTTCAACACCGCCTGCAGCCCTCATTGATTTTCAGGAGCTGTGGGTGCTCAGCACTTTCAAAATTAGGCTGTGGAGCCCAATACTTATCCAGCTGCAGTCAGAAGGAGGCTTTCTGTCTGCTCCGGTGGAGTCCAGATGATGGGGTAAGAGAGGACTCATCCTTGGGGCAGCACTGTCTGTCCTGGTGTTTGCTTTCTGCTGAACTGATAAGGAATGCTCAGCAGAAAGAATAACCTCTGAAGCTGGGCAGATACTCAGCAGAAGACTGGGGCAACGCACACAAAAACTTCTGAAGTTTCAGGTTTAGTTATAGGCTTTTCTGTCCAAGAAAAACAGAGATGAGGAGAAAACCCTTGCCATGTGTCGTTCACAATCCTAAAATGTTTTAAACCTCAGCAGCTCTTGTGCAGCTTTCCTCCTCCTTCATTAACACCCCTAAACTGACCTCAGACTGAAAGGACATCACCTATTTAATGTTCTAGGCCTGCCTTTTTTTTTTTACGCTTTAAGTGGCTATTCCCATAAAAATCTAATGGTATCTTTCAGCACAGGCTATAAATGGAGCTTGGCCATCACCTGCCCTGGTTAGGTGCACCTGTAAATTAAAGATTTCCTCTGCTCTCCCTTGATTTCGGAATGTTCTTCTATTTAGGATAGGGAAAGCCAAGTCTGGAAAGGTGCTATGGAGGTTTAGTCCCAATTCTGCTGACGGAGCAGGTAGAATTTACTGCAAATGACAGAGAAGTGTGAATGTTTGTCAGAGCATGCAAAACCCTATGCAAAGCATTAAAGGCCCCATGAGAACGTATTATAGTTTTCCTGAAACCCAGTGTGTTTCTTGAACCCTGCAGCTTTTTATGAAATTAATGTTTCTGTAAACCCCCTATAGCAACGGTGAGGTTGGTCTGTCAGGGCTGGTTGGTTCCTTTTTTTTTTTTTTTTTTTTTTTCTCCTGGCTCCATGTATTCAAGCCTCAAAGTCTTGTGATGAATAGCTGCAATGAGAGCTGCAGGTCCTAATATTCCAGGTAATGAGGGAGCTTGGAGGTACCACAAAGGGTGCTGGGTCTTGCAGGGGGGACACAGCTGGTGCTGGTCACAGGCTGCCTGTGGCACTTGGGCAAAATTTAGCACAAAAATGCTGGCCTGGGTAAATGGCCACCTTCTCATCAAATAGCTTCACTGGAAATTTTGTGATTTTTTGCAGTATTGAATCAAGGTCTTCGCATCACCTGAAAGTTAAACTGATTTTGGAAACAATTTTGCAGGCAGAAGTGAACTGTAAAAACAAAACCGTGCTCAGACCTAGGTAAGCTGTCACATTAACACCTGAAAAAAAAATGGGCAGGACCACCTGTTTTTAAGATCTGGGGTGAAACCATTGCTTCCAGTTCTGTGTCTTGCTGAGCTGTCCTTAGAAGCCTGTGGTTTTTATCCCTGTGCCCAGGACCAAAGCAAAGATTGGCATTTACATTTCTAAGGGCTTATTTTGAAGCTGTAGGTAGATTTCTGACACATGTAAACCTCGCGTGGACTCTCTGCAGAAGAGATCTTCACATTGTTACTGGAGTTCAAACTCAAATGACATAACCATCTTTTTCATCCTTTGGTGATATAAATGGTGCATCCTTCTGTGGAAGTTTGTGAAGGTTATCAGCCCTTTCTGCCACTGAATTTCAACTTCTCATTTTGTTTTCAAATGAACTGAGCCAACAGGCAAAATTGAATTGTAATGTACTGGTCTGCTGAGAATATTTCTTCCCCAGTGGTAGACCTGCAGCATGGTTTAGCTGGTGGGCTATTTTTGTCAGTAAATTGTAGGGTTAGTGTTTCAATCCCATCAAGTTCCCTACAAGTTACACCCAAATACCAAATTCCTTTTCAGATCAGTAATCTTGTTTATAATGTGAAACAAAAGCAGTGGGAGCATTTTGAACACCTAGGAGAACTACTTTTTGATAAAGTACTAATTAGGTTCTTTAAAATGCAAATAAGAGATTGAACAAGCTCTGCTATATTAATGTAGTTACAAATGATGGAGAACAGTTCAGAGTTCTGCATGAAATGCCTTTCGGCATGCTCCCTATTTTGGGAACTCTGAGTACTACTGCTAATGCTGACCAGAAGTAGGGAGGGTATCTTTCAGGGAAGGTAGCTCAATTGGATACTGTGGGTTTTGTCACTCTCTGTCCTAGACCGTTGAATAGCAGTATCGTCATCCTTCCCCTGTACTCGG
>VYZW01047965.1:141612-168071 GCA_013401315.1 Balaeniceps rex
TTTGGGACTCTCATCTGGAGCATGGAGTAGTTTCACTCATCTGTGCTTATGCTCAATAATATCTCACTGCTAATTATTTTCCATGAACTAGTAGTGTAGCAAGATAATAATTATTTAATTAACCAAACATCTGAGAAAATATTAATGTCTGATTTGCCACAACTTTGTACAGCTATTTACATCAGTTCTGAGTTATTTCTAGTAAATCCAATGGTTTTCTTAAGCTCACACTGCAGGGCAGTAAAAGACCTCAGAAAAAAACCCCTTGGTTGACCTGATTTACACGCAGTACAGTTCCCTTCCTTATGGGAAACTCTGAAGATTTTCCATGAGAAGTTTGGTACAACCAAGCATAAAGAGGATGCATGTTGGGGCTTAGAGATCCTGGTGTCAGATCCAACCTCTTCAGTCCTAAAATAAGTTTTGTCCTACTAGCAGGAAAGATATGTGAAACAAACGTCGAAATTCTTCTTGGCAAATTGTTCCTCACTCCTGGATATATATGGAGCTACCTATATATTAGGTACGGGGGATATGTCCCTACATCGTCCTAGTTTGCTTAGCACAGTTCAGCACTCAAGGTGGACCTGGCCTGGCTCTGTAGGTTTCTAGATGGTGTTTCTGCTCACATCTCTGCTGATTGACAGGCGTTGCCGGTGTCATGCCAGGACGATGCTATGCTGGTGCAGTTCAGGAGTGGTGCAGGAGCAATTGAGGCTGTAATTGTGTGAGGCTGGCCCTTTTATTTTCTGTTCTTTTCTTTTTTCTTCTCAATAATTGTCTTCCCTTCACCACAAAACGTACAGGAGAAAAACAGCTTTTCAGGAAAAGTGTTTTCTACCCGTAACTCTGTGGTGGAATGAGAGGGAGAAATGCCAAGAAGAGCAGATAAATTTATGCCAACAAGTTCACAGTCACAGAGGTTGGTTTGTCTGTGGTTTTTCTCCCCCCACCCACGCTTCATTATAGCATAAGCTTCCACGTAACCTGCTGTCACCAGAAAGCACCAAGAGCTCTCCCCCCTCCATCTGTTTTGCCGAGGGAGCCACTGCCTGTGATTGGATGGTTTCAAACTGAGCAGGAGATAAAGTATTGATCAAGTCAGTAAGTGGAAGGTGCTGGCTGGTCATCTGATCGTGGATATGGGCCCTTCCTGGTGGTCACTGATGGGGGACTCCGCGTCTTCCACGGACTTGAGCATCCTCCACAATCTGACCTTGAAATTAGCCTCTTTTGGAGTACAGGCTCTATCCAGCACCCTTTCTTTTCTCCACTTCGGCACTCAGTTCTTTTTATATCATCCACTTTTTTTTAATGTTTATATATGCTTATATATATATTTAACTGGAAGTGAATCAAGTGATTTTCTTTCAGTAAATGCAAATAAAATCTAGGGAATGGAAACCACAGGGGTGGCTAAACATGCTATTCCTGCTGGGTGGATCTGAGCTCCCACAGGGTGAGCGGAGTGTCCTAATTTCAGAATAGTACAAACTGAGTTTTCATTAAATCAGTAGATGTTTAATTATATAATTTTGGATGGGAAAGTGAAGAATGTAGACATGCATCTGCAGTGTATCTATAATTATATAGTAATTTCTGTATTTTTTGTTGGGTTTTTGGTGTTGGGGTTTTTTTTTGACACGTTGTGGATGATTTTCCTAGGGTTGGTAGGACCTATGAAAAAGCAGCTGAAGTCAGTAAAGAGAAACCAGTGTCTGGGTGTTTTCCTGCTCTTAGGCTGAGCTTTTCATGTCACTTTCTGTCTGAAATGTCCCTACACTTTTGGGTTTGTAGCTGAGGAGGAACTGTGCTAGGGTGATACCGTGAAGAAGTGTTTAATGTTATCTTTCACCGAGGAAACCGTAACACAGTGCTTACTCCCCTACGATTCTGCCGGGCTGCATTTAATCTTCCTTGCTGGATACACTCGTTCTGCTATGGCAGCTCTTTTCAATGAAGGTGAAGCATGAAGAGGTGAAATCCAACTATGGGAGGTGTATACTCTCTTAGTTAAAATGGGCCAGCTCAGGACGTGATTCTAGTAAGGTACACCATGGCAACATTAATTCAAAAGCAATTACATTTGGCAGTTTATCTATGTGTATAAAGTAGTTAATGCAAATAATAAATTGGATCTACACATGCAGCTTTATGTTTGTCTGGATAGATACTTTGTGATGAAAGCTTGGGCTTGCTCAGTATTTGTGCAAGAAGTCAAGAGAGTCATGGCGCTGTGGACATGGTACCAACACTGCCTCCAGTATAGACCCATCGAGACACTGTCCTGTCCTTAGCTGTTGCTTGCCCAGCCCTCCTTTCAAATCAGGAGAGATGGGTTGCCTGTAGTGTAGTCTTGTGTCTCTGTTTTCTATGTATAGGTCCAAATTCATTCTTGCTCAGTAGTTACAGCAGGTGTGAATCTGCCTCATGATTCAAGACTTGTTTCTGACCAGGGATGAATCTGGCCTTTCATCAGAAGAACTTCGCTGCCCAGAGGTAACACTGCCATTCTCTCTTTATGTTCTCAATGTTTACTAAAAGGACTGTATGGTCTCTCTGGAGTTTCTCACCTTTATTATATTTGGAGAAACATGATGTCAGTAGCATATTCTGATTAGAAGAACGGACATTGTGGGTTTTTAGTTATCCTAGTCTAAGAAAACAGTTTAAAATATACTTCCCTTCTTAGAACAAGACTGCCAGTCTGGTTAGTGTATCACTCTCTGCTTTGGGCTGAATCTGAATCTTACCTTTAAATTACTCTCTTATTTGGAGTTGTAAATGACCTTGGACTGACTTAGAAAATTCACACCACATTAAACACTGGTATTGCTAATGATCAAAACTCCCAAACCACCTGTGGAATAATATATTATGAGATATGACCATCAGTGCCCATCATGCCTTTGGAGAAGTATGGAAACGTGAAAACAGTGGGCCCATCAGCTATTTTAAAACTTGTTGCATTTATGGGAATTGTTGAGTAGACCATAACCTCTGCATGACAAACCAGACTATAAACACTTCAAAACCAGTATGGCACACTAATTGTCTGAATTCCTTCAGCAAGACAAAAGGGGAAACTAAAGGTTGCTTCTCAAGGGGCATGTAAGGCTCACTTTCTTCTAACTCTGAGGATAATTAATCACTGGAACAAAATCACCAAGGGTGATGGTAGAGTGTGTTCCTCTGGCTTCTTTGAAATGCAGGCTGATGCCTTTGTAAGAGATGTAGTCTTGTGCAGCTCAGCTTCAAACTGCTGGATTTAACAGCGTTTTCTTCTGAGAAAGGAGAAATTAATTTCCAAATGAGCAGATATTGCTGTAGGACATGAGATGTCTGATGTCCTGTGCAAGAGGCCTTGATGCTGGTCATAGTTTTCTGTAGCTGTAAAATCTGTGAATCTGGCAGAGCGAGCTGAAAAAAGCTTTGTTGAGCGATCACCAATATATTTACCTTATGCTTTCTCCCGGCAGAATAGCCACCAGAGCATCTCTTTCTTAGACTTTGAGCTTTCAGACCCTGGTGGGAGATGTCCCTCTATATATGTATAGGGTTGGTTGCAGCATCTTGGCCCTGGCATGGGTGGAAGATGGGAAGAAGGGAAAAATGGAAAACATGTCCTTTGATTAGAAGGCAAACTGTGCTCTAATGGAGATGATTAGAGACAAATTGAAGACTTTGTTTGTCCATAAGGCAATAGAGTGGTTTTCTTGTGTGGTGGCCTGGAAGGCTGCCAAGATGTTTCTCAGTAACTAATCCTGAGTCAGTTATGGGCACAGAAAACAATGCCACATATCTGACACTTAACAGGGAAAGAGGGCATATGCTCATGCTGGTGATCACTGCAGAGAGCAAGCTCTCACTTTCCCGCCAGGAGGGCTGGGTCCATATTGCTCCCCCGGACTTGTTTGCTCCCCAGAGAGGCAGTGGCAGAACAATTCAAGAGGAACTGGCCTTGGGACTGATCATTGTACAGACAGACAGTTCTGCTGTGAAGCTAATGATGTGATGGCTAGTGGATTTCTAGGAAAAAAAAAAGATCCAAGACGGATCAAGTCTAACTTTGAAAGGACTCAGTCCTGCATTGTCTTACTTCTTGTATGAGAATTCCCTCTTTCTGTAACACCACGTGTCATGTAAAAACATGTCCTGCCCAAAGAAGTGCCCCTGTGTAGGCCTTTGTGGGATGGAGTCACTGTCATCTGTAAGGCATTCTGCCTGTGTCTCCTTGTCTGCCAGGACTGCTACCACTAGTAGCTTAAGGCAACGTCCTGGTGAAGCTTAAGCTACCACTGATACATAAGGACTTAACATGTACTTATCTCCTTTGTGCTCCATTGTAATCAGTGCTGGAGTAACTCAGCCCCATCCCTGCCGGTTCTAGATAGCTCAGAGTGAGCTCTGGGATTGAGGCAGTCACTTTAAATAAGGCATCCTTCTCTGTGGATGACTGTGCCGAGGTGTAGTGATGGAGAGCCTGACTCTACACGTGCATGCACGGTGGAGCAAAGAGAAATGCAACCCAGAGAGATGTGCTGTGTTAACACAGGCCCTTGGAAGCTTCCCCACTGCGCCCTGGCACTGTCCCACCACAGCCCATGGGACACTCGGTGGGATGGGTTCACTCTGTGCTAATGAGCTCTTTCTAAACAATGACCAGACATGGTTCAGGGAATAACACAGGGCCAGGAACCTTTCCCTAATAGGCAGCGGGAATGTGGCATCCTATTTTTGGGTGGCTGGGAGCAGGGAGAATAGTTTTGCCTCTGCCTTCTTGCCCTCCTGACCAAAGAACGAGTTTGGTTTGTATAGAAATATGGAAGTGTTGAGCACTATAAAGCAGATGAGATGTTTGAGTGTGGAAGCATTGGGCCATACGTTTTGGGGCATGGATGGGGTTCCCTCAGCTAGTCCTGAATGCTGTCATCATCTTTCCTTTAGCAGCACAGCTATCAGGTTTGTAAGCAGTCCTTACACACATAACATCCTTCATGGTGTCTTCTTCTATGTGGATTTGGATTTTCATACAGTGAACTGTGAAGTCTCATCAGGTATTTTTCCTGGGATGAGGAGCCCCGTGAAATACAGAAGCTCTGGAACCTCATGGACCAAGCCAAGAATGCGATGTATTATATATAAGGGTTTCTCTCACTGTTTACCAAGCCAAAGCTGTCTTTGACCTCTCCACATGGGAAACTCGAGGCATGCTCCTCAAATTGAGCTTTGGGGGCTAGCAGCCGTAACAGGGCACGTCGCTGTTTCATAGCAGGCCTTGGTCATTAGGGATAGAGCTTAGTTTGTGGTGTCCCGTGTTTTAGCTTTGTTTCTCTGCTATCAGCAACAGCAGCAGACGGGTGTTCGCAAAACAAAACACCCAGCTACATTCGGCACTCATTTACATTGATCTAAATCCAGATTAATTTCACTTTAATGAATGAGTAACTAAGCAAGAGAGTTGGCCTATCACCACTCTTAGCACTAATTAGTATTTTTCTTACCAGTGCCTGCAGAAAAGCCTATCTGTTTTGTATTCTGAGCTGAAAAACACCCTCTGGTTTGCAGTAATTTTCATCACCAGCATGTATGTCATTCCTCTGGGCTTCCACAGCTGCTTAGAAAATCCTGTTGCAGGACAAAATAATTTAGCCAAGCTGCTGGCGCTCAGCAAGCGTGGGGTGTGGAAAGCTAGACATGCTCTCTGCCATGGGGACTTTCCTGGTATTCATGCAGGCCTCCGTTTGCTCGTAGCTGTTTTTTGTGATAGCCTCTTTCCATGCAAATAGACCAGCTTTTGTGAAATACCAGCGCGGACCTGTGTGAGTGGCAGCTGTGCTCTGTGGTAAGGGTAGCTTTGCCTTTGTTGGAGGGGTTGGTACTTGCTCTCGGTTATTCAGAGCCTCAATTAAAGGAGGCGAGCTGTGGTTATTAGTTGTGCTCACTGGGGCAGAGCACAATGAGGTCGGCTCGGTGTGCGAGGGAACCCCCTGGATGGTTCGGGCAGCTCAGGCCTCCGAAAGACCCAGGGGGAAACGGGGAGGGGAAGAGGACAAAGCTCCGGGCGCTGGTGCCAGGCAGGGACACTTGGACTAAACATGTCATACGCGGTCCTGCTCTCCGGAGGGGATGTGGGGCGATGCGTGGGAATGGTGCTGGTGCCAACAAATCCTGGCAGTGGAGCCTTTGTTCACCGGCGGTATTTGCTGAGCTGATGGATCCTGTTTCCATTGCCCTGAAGTAGAAGTGGCATAGGGCCAATTGGTCCACACTGGGACTTGTGGGGTGTGTTTTGGAGTTATTAAAAGTTTTTTTTAAGAAATGGATTAACTTCCTTAGCTCTGTTTTCCATCCTCTGCAGTCCCCTCTCATGTGTATTCTGCATAATTTTTATAATGAACTTATACTTTTTGCCACTTCATGCTTTTGGCCACTCTAGCTAATGGTAATTATACAGAATATTTATAATCTTATCAGAAAGCGCTAATGAAAAGCTTTAATGTGTCTAGCCATAATCCTGTAGCAGACTTCACCACTGTTACTTCCTTCACATACAAAGTCCCAGCCCAGTATGTGCCCTGATACACTTCTGCAAGCGCAAACTCATTCTCCTGCAGTCCTTGTCCAGAAACAATTTCTTCTTCAGGTCAGCACATAAAATATCCACTCCCCAGGGCTGTACCTCTGCAGGCTACATCAGGTAAACATGCACAAACCTTCACCACATTCAGTTAAGGCTCAAGTCTGTCTTTAAGAAGGGAGGAATCCAGCCTGCAAAAGGTAGCTGGTATCTTCCTTAGGCATTACAGTCCCTACAGTAACATTAGCTCCTCTTCCAGTTCTCTCTCTACATCAGTAATGCACAGCTTCAAGCCAAACCTCACTGAATAGGCAGCTTCCCATAGCCCATGAGGGACAGATGCTATGATCCAGCCCAAATAACAGCTCTGCATTTCTCAGTAGCTGCATAGCTGTCTTAACTCCTCTGTAGCATTCACCCACACACCTTCCCCATTGCTTCTGGATCTTATGGGCAACTGGGAATGACCCTCAGGGAGCTTTCTGCAGGGATGCTCTTCCGTAGTGCTCCCTGATAAAAACCAAAGCCGATTGCCCTGTTCTTTGCCAGATGTTTGTGGGCACTTCTGGCTGTGCCCTCGTTGTCTGTAGAGACACATGAACATCCCAGCCAAACTCTGTCCTCCCTGCTTTTATTTTACTTTGTGCCCAACACAGTCTATATAAAGCATGGGAAATAACCACTAAAGAACTCAAGGAATTACTTTTTTAGGTATTGACTACACTAGCAGTAATCTGCCTCTATGCTAATGCAGAAAGGGGGAACAATATCTGAGATAATAGATGTCATAGGGAAATGAAAATAATTAAATTAAAGCAGTAGAGTCTGCCCAGTTCTCAGTGCCTGTGTGCCTCTTCGGTGCAAGGAGAGCATCTTCGTTTTAGCACTGTGCAAAGGCATAGACTAGTGGGGGTTTAGAGGCTGCATGACTGTGTCCACCCAGTGCCATGCTGAAGCCAACGGAGGTGAGCTGGCCCGGGGAAAGACACAGTGGGTTGTGCTGAAGAGGATCACAGAGAATCTCCATGCCGGGTTGTCCTGGTTTTGGCCAGGTTAGAGTTAATTTTCTTCCTACTAGCTGGCATAGTGCTGCGTTTTGGATTTAGTAGGAGAAGAATGCTGATAACACACTGATGTTTTAGTTGTTGCTAAGTAGTGCTTACCCTAGTCAAGGACTTTCTTTTTCAGCTTCCCATGCTCTGCCAGGTGCACAAGAAGCTGGGAGGGGGCACAGCCAAGATAGTTGATCCAAACTGGCCAAAGGGCTATTCCATACCATATGACGTCATGCTCAGTATATAAACTGAAGGGAGTTGGCCGGGGGGCAGCGATCGCTGCTCGGGGACTGTCTGGGTGTCGGTCGGTGGGTGGTGAGCGGTTGCATCACTTGGTTTCTTTTCCCTGGGTTTTGTTTTTCTCTCTTGTTCTCCTTTTCATTGCAATTTTTATTACTACTACTGTTATTATTATTATTTTATTTCAATTATTCAACTGTTCTTATCTCAACCTGCGAGTTTTCTTACTCTTGCCCTTCCGATTCTCTCCCCCATCCCACCGGGGGGGAGGGTGAGCGAGCGGCTGTGTGGTGCTTGGTTGCCGACTGGGGCTAAAGCACGACACGGGTGATGCAGACCAAGGATGGGGAGCTTTCTATGAAATCCCACTTCACAGCTACATAGCTCCGCCTGATGATTCTCTAAGCCAGCAGTTCCCAGTATATGCTCTGCAGAAGCATCACTTAGGAAAAAAAAAAGGTCCAAAAGGAAGAAAAGCAATTGTTACTTGGCCTAAATTTGAAATGCAGGTTCCAGGGGTCCTTAAAAAGGAAATAGGGGTGTGCAAATTAAAAAAAAATACACAACAACCTCTGGGAATTCGAGCTTTAAAATGTGCAGTGACTCTGCAAGGACACCTTCTGGAGATCGGTTTCACTACAGACCACTTCTCCTGCCGAACTGCTGCTGAGGCATTCGACAAGAGCAAATGTGTCCTTTCCTGAGTCCACAAGAGCTTTTCTGAAACTGTTTTTCTTCTCCAACTGGAGAGGAGCGTGCAGGATGAGCAATTGCTGGAAGTTGTCCTTCAGGACTCATCAGAGGCTCTCGAGCTGAAATACTGTACTTCCGCCTGCAATTATTTTATTTCTGATTTAAACATCAATTTCAAATCTCTCTTTCCTAAATGGCAGCAGACAAAATTATCCACCTCCCGCACCATATAGCCCTACGTGTATGGGCTTGCGGACATTACATTGTGTCGGAAAAGAAACATCTCAGAATTGGTTTGGGACATCTTAAATGCCTGTCATAGGGAAAATGCTAATTCATCAAGATTGAAACTTCCTGGGAAAAGCCAATTTAGATAAGTTTTTGGTGATGGACAGGGTT
Source organism: Balaeniceps rex (assembly GCA_013401315.1). Classification (NCBI taxonomy): domain Eukaryota; kingdom Metazoa; phylum Chordata; class Aves; order Pelecaniformes; family Balaenicipitidae; genus Balaeniceps; species Balaeniceps rex. Next base: position 150,580 of record VYZW01047965.1, read on the forward strand.
TGGAAAAAACTTTTGACATTATTAAAATGTCTTATTTTGATCTTTTTTGCAAAGTGAATAAGTTCTGTTTTCGGTTCAAAATGTCAATTACTTAATATATTTTAAAACATCGATGCAAACCACGTTCCCTTTCAGCCAGCCAGCGTGCTTGGCTCCCTAGAGAGGAGCTGTTGGGACGGGTACAGGCACTCCGAGCTTGCAGGTCCTCCGGAGGCACTGATTCTCCCACACCGTGGTGTGCCTTTTGTGGCTGTGTAGCTGAAACTTTTACAGTATTAATTCATCCTGGCATGTCTGTGTGGAGGCTTGGGTTGTATTTTTGGCAGGCTAGCAGAAGAATAGCACAATTTGATTCCAGATACATGAATAAGGCAGCACAGGTGTATTGCACAGTGTGGCAGTCCTGTATTATGCCACAGGGCTTGATAAATGGGAGCTTTTCTGGCACAAATAGGCTCTTAGGGGGGAATGAAGACCTCGGTAACCAGAAGTGGCAGGACTGTAGCTGCTGATTGATACTCGCGTGCTTTCTGTCTCTTGAACTGTTTCCTTTTTGTACTCTGGGTTGATTGTCTCCCTCTCCCCTTCTTGCAGAGTTGTCTTGTCTGAAGACCTCTTTTTTCTCCTTAGAAATGAGTGATTGACATTTTTGAGCAGGGAAAGCTCTGGGGAGGGAAAGGAAGAGGAAGAATGCATTTGAACTCTGTGCACCTGGCTCGAGGAACAGAGCGCAGGTTGTGCCTGCTTTGATTTATAGCCCCCAAATGCTTACTTTCCAGGCTCCAGTTGTAACATATTTTGTGTAGTGGAGAGAGGAGGGGGCAGATGCTCTCAGAAGCACTTCCCGCTTAGTTTCTTTTCTTTCAGCTGCTTTTAGGCTTCAGAGGAGAGATTCCTGCAAGTGCCCATGGGAGTGAAGTGCCCAGATCCCATGCAAACCTCCTTAGAAAGTATGGGCCTGGTGGCATGTATGGCAACTGGCAGATGGATAAGGCTGTTCAGATAAAATTAATATTGGACTGAAGTTATCTTTAAAAACATCAGTCAGAAGTGAACCCAGTGCTTTTGGTTTGTCTTTTTAAAATGTGTTTGAGAGCTGTAAAACCCAAATAGTCTCTTAAAAGTCTGTAAATCAGTAAAGATGCCAAACACCGATGCCAATGACCCTTTTAAACTCTTTGCATGTAAGGAAGCAGGCACTCGGCTGGATTCTGCCATCCTTCAGTCATTTTGCATAATGTCTTTTTCCAGCTGGACTCTGTAGCATACAAGAAGGCAGAACCAGAGAGTTTACTGAGCTCTGGAAGCTGACAGCTTTGGTGGTTTGGGTCTGGGACAAGCCCTTGTTCTCACATGACCAGTCACTTCATCCCTATGCTGTTTCCAGTGGCGTCCCCAAGGTTTATCCCTGTGAGGATTATCAGAGGGATGGTTTGCTTTTAAAGGATCTCTTCTGAAGAGCTTTACCACCAAAGAAGTGTCAGATTGGTTTCTCTAGTTGATGATGGGGCCTTGTACATGCCCCCAGCTACCTTCTGCCTCTATGGCCAGTTCAGTGTCTCGCCCATGAAAGGTCAAATTCAGGTAAGGAAGGATGCAGACTGCAACCAGGCAAACTGCTGAGTTTGATGAGGTGCATCCAGGCCCTTCTGCCAGGACGTTAATTTGTCCCGGCTTCTTCTAAGAAGAAACTAAAGTCACTTATTTATCTTCAACCCCCCTCTATTTTGCAAAGGTGATGTTACAGTTCTTTACAAAACAAAAAACAAACTCTTAACCAGTGTCAAGCCTTGTATTTACACAGAAATTTCCTTGCTTTGCTCTTGTGATATAATTATACTGCTGCTGGTTTGAGTCCCAGAGCCACTGTTACGGTAGCCCCCAAAAATACCCACATGGAAGACGACACTGTTCAATTTGCAGTTATATAATTACACCAGCAGAGTAATGCCAGTCAGAGTCCCTCTTAAACATGTCCTTGAGCTATATTTCTCTCTTGAAAGTTATTTGAGAACAACCAGTGTATATTTATTGATCAGCTGAAAAAGCATCTGCTTTGAACCAAGTTGCTTCTAATTAATTCGCTTTTGGAACTACTGTGAAGTAACAGTATGCCATACCTAGATTTCTTGTTATTATTCTGGAGAAGTCATTGTTTTTATAGCAATTTAAAAAATAAAATAACGTTTTCAGTCTTCTCAGGATTTGCTTTTTGAAAATCAATTATAAACCCTAACTTGGCGTCGCACCATTTTGACAGAGCTCAGATTAGGAGACTCTATGCTCTTGTCTCTGTGTTGTGGCACATGGGAGGATAATGGACAGACTGGGTTGTACCTCCAGCCGGCAGTAGGAACTGACGGCTTCCGGAGATCTGTAGCCGTAGTGCTCCATTGGGCTCATTTGGGCAATATGCCTTTCATGAATGCTGAGCGCAAGTGAGATTGATGGAGTTTTATAGCAGAAATATTGTAATGTTCCTATTCAGTGAGAGCCAACCCACTGAAGCTTTGCACTGAGTTTATTTTTAATCTCTGTTGTTTCAATTACAGGACTAACACAGAATTGCTACTTTAAAAACCAAATGAAACAAAACCACCTTCTCTGTTGTGTCAATAGCATTTTACAACATTTGAGTCCATCCTAAACCCAGCCATTGCTATAAGAGATTGAGCATTTTTTTGCTACTGTTGCTACCATCTCCCTATTGTGAAATTTGCTGCTGGCAAAATTTTGCTTCCATATTACTTAATAGCATAGGAAAAAAGATAAGAGAGATCCGCTTCTGTCAGTGGAGGTGCTTTTCCTCTTATTTCTACAATCAGCACTTGAACATGTAGTATCGATCCTTACAAGTTTTTAAAGGAGCATAAAGCACAGATGTTTCAGCTCAGCTCTTCTTACAGACCATAGAAGTCTCATCTGTTCATTACATTGATGGATATTGGAATTGACCCATAGCCAATGGTGCAAAATTCAGGAAGAGAAAAGCCTTATTTTATAAAACGTCATGAGTGAGAAGGGGAGAGAAAACAATGAAATTTTTGGATGCTTGGCAGTTCTGCAGCCGTGAGATGGTTAGCAGATTAGGCAGTCTCCCTGGAGTGCTTTCTGTTGCCATCCATGGACTATTCATCCTCATCTACATCCCTAGAGAGACACTGTTTGCTGATCTCTTCTTTCTGCACTTTTGGGATCCTCACTTTGGTAGGTGGTGTAGCTTTCTCTGCCCACAGCCAGGTGAGCAGTACCTTTAATCCTTGTTCTTCATCTGGGACACAGGGGCAAGCAGGAAACTTTATCAGCAGCATCCTGCTCTCTCCAGCCTACGAAGCAGTGAGCGAACTCAGCTAAAATTGCCCTGAGGAGCCCAGTAGCTGGGTCAGGAGTGACATGGTCCATTTGTGTCCACAGAGCAGCCGCTGGGGAAGGGCTTGTTGTTGTGGCTGCTGGCTTCTGGAGCTTGTGCTCAACTCCATACTGTCATCCTGTTGAATATTTTATAGGTCATCAGCATGAAGCCATTTTTATGGCAATTTATCTGCTAAGGCAATGATCAGCCACTCAGGAGAAACCCTTCAGCTCACTGGGATCAAGCACACCCTGCAAAGTGAAGCTTCACCTCTTCCCCAAGATGGGAGAACCAGAGAGAAAGGGGTGGACTCATGCCCCAGAGTAACAATCAGCTCACAGCCCGGGTGGAAAGCGCTGCAGCTGCTAATTGCTTTCCTCAAAACCTTGTGCTGTTTGCCGACAAGCTCCTTGGCACACAGTCTGTGTGTTTGTTTAGGGGCAGACACAAGCGAATTAGCTTGGAAGTGCCGAGGCCTGATGCTATATTCATAGTTCCCATAGTGCCATTTATTCCCTGTGGGAGCATGTGCAAATTAATTCTGTATGCTGCTCACTTAAATGGTGCTAATTACATCAGTCCTCTTGACAATATACGTCTGCTGTCAGCCGTCCAACAGGTTTCTTGCATTTGTGTGGGTGCGTTAGAGAGGGAGAGGCTATCAGTGATTCCCGCGGTGTAGGTATCTCTTGGAAAGATGAGTACCCACCAAGGTTCAGGAGCTTCTCTAGGAAATTTTAAAGGACATCTGAAGACAGGCTAACGGTTAGAGTATGGGATCAACTGGAGATAGGGCTGTTGGGATGTTCAGTGTTCCCTGTGTTGGTGGGGTTGAGTAGTTGTCACTTCACGTGTGGTGTTGGGGTGTGAGTACCTGTAGTAGGATGGTCCCTTTTGGAATCAAGATCCAGAGCATGAGACAGACAGAAATGAGAAATAAAAAAGGCAGTGGATGGTGACAAAAGGAGAAGAGAGAGAAGCTTGGATCCAGGGTGAGAAGGTAGCATAAACGCGTAGCACAGCCTGCCACATTGTGGGGAAAACAATATTTTTCACATTTATGTGAACAGTTCTGGTGCAAGTGAGGCAGGACAGGAAGCAAAGTGTAGGAAAACAATTTAACAATTTCTTTCTTTTTTCACCTTCAGAAGGATTTCAAGTGTTTTTCAAATGCCAAAACTCCCTGCATTTCCTACTTAAATAGAATACAACATTTCTCGGCTGTGCGCTCAGTCCCTTTCCCACTTTCTTGTTTGAACTCAATGCATTTAAAAATTGGTGACCTGTGACCATAAAATGAATTTAGCATTTTTTGTCCAAGAGGCTCCTTTTGATCTTTATTACAGAGCTCTTAGCAAAGGATGATATTTATGAGCTGTATCTAAACTAGTAATCGTAAACATAGCCAGAAGCATTCCTGGGCAATGTAACATACTCATCTGCACCGGTGTCTGGCACATTTTGGCCCAGGCGAGCTAACACTCTGTCAGAACACTTCTAGGGCCCAGATGGGTACTTATAATGTGCCAGGGAGTGTTGATGGTCAGCAGCCGCCTTGTTTTGGAGGCTAAGACCATTTGCTAGCATAGATGTGGGCTTGAACATGCCTTGGCCTCAATGCCCAAGCGTGCGCCCAACCATGCTTGCTTTACATTGGATAGATGTAACTGTGGTGCCTTTGATAGATGTCTAACTTGGGAACCATGTGTCCTGAGGTTCCCCCTGCAACCAGTAGGAAGAAAGTAGCTTTTTCAGGGGTAAATCAGGGCACGTAAATTGGGTTTCTGCTCTGAATTTCTCTCTGAAGGAGCCTTGCTTCTCTACTCATGTAGAAGGAGCCAAAGAAGAGCATCCTCTTGCTTGGGACCTTAAATGTGTGTTGCATGAATGCTCTCTGGGGTATAATACCTAGTAGTAGTTTTGCTTGCCCTCTGTGTGGAATATAACATCTACTGAACAGTGCAGGGCACTGAATGTGTGGTTACTCAAAGAACCACATTTGCTGGCTGCTGCGCTAATAAAGGGGGAGGGAGCCCTGCAAATGCAGATATCTACACTCCTACTGCAGTCACTTGGGACCTACTCAGCAGCCAGGGGAGTCTGGAGAACAATTCAGCTGGGTGTTGGTGCGTTTTTAGAATTTTTTCTTTTTTTTTTTTTTAGTTTTAGTGGAAAAATGTGACAATGCCACAGCCTTGGGATATTATGAGGAGTAGGGTGGGCCGTAGCTGTGTTTGCTCAGTCTATAAGCTGTGCTGTGGGGAGAATTATTTGTTATTCCCTTTCCATTTCATTATATACATTTGTGAGGCCCATCACTGTGGTCCCTTGGTGTGCAAATATGGAAACCTCATCCAGAATTAACGTAAGCATTATTTGAAGGGAAAAAGGCAGAATCCACCTGGGCTGCAGCAGCCATGAACCGGTGATTTTCCTGGCACTAATGGACTTTAAGCTTCGCAGTGTGAAGATACGGTGTGATTTCAGAAAGGAAGTGAGAATTGCATAAGGCATTAAATTGCAAGGTGGAATCATATAATTGCTATGATGCTCTGTTTTACCTACACCTTGCTACAAATTATAATGTTAGTATAGAAGCAATTGCAGTATCATTACACTGTCAGTGCCACCACCATAGTTGAAAGATATGCCAGGTTTTTTTCCTTATGAATTTGTTTCCAAGGGTGGGTGGCACGTTAAGGATTGGTTCATTTGCTGGGAAAGAATATCTGACAATGAACATTTGCAAAAGTATTTAGTGAATATGAGCAGAGCGTGGAGGTACTCTTTTAAAAGAAGAAGTCTTTTTAAAACAATGGGGAAAAAAGAAACCTTAAATGTTGAGGCTTCTTAATAGACCATGTACAATGTTTTAAAAAAGAAAAAAAAAAAGAACAAATAAAGGTAGTACTATATATAGGAGTCACTTTCGTCATCAACTGACTGCAGGGATTTAAGTGTGCTGGAGGAACTGCTGCACAGCGAACTGTCTAAGCAATTGCAGAGCAGAGCTAATGGGGTCTGGGAAAGCTCCTCTGAGAAACTACTTTCATGAAATCTTCTTAACTTTAAGAAAAATTTTCTCACTAGGCCCTTCCCCTTTGAGTGTAGGCTTCAATGGGAAAATTTGTTTCAATGTAGAAAAAAAATCTGCAGTATTAACTACAGAAAAAATGAAGCTTGCTCTATGCAGGTCCCTCCCCCCNGCAAAACAGACTCAACTTGGGGAAATCAGTTTAATTTATTACCAATCAAAACTGAGTAGGGTAATGAGAAATAAAACCAAATCTTAAAACACCTTCCCCCCACCCCTCCCTTCTTCCCAGGCTCCACTTCACTCCCAAATTCTCTCCCTCCTCCCCCCAAGTGGCACAGGGGGACAGAGAATGGGGGTTGTGGTCAGTTCATCACACGTTGTCTCTGCTGCTCCTTCCTCCTCAGGGGGAGGACTCCTCACACCCTTCCCCTGCTCCAGTGTGGGGTCCCTCCCATGGGAGACAGTCCTCCATGAACTTCTCCAACGTGGGTCCTTCCCACGGGCTGCAGTTCTTCACGAACTGCTCCAGCGTGCATCCCTTTCATGGGTTGCAGTCCTTCAGGAGCAGACTGCTCCAGCGTGGGTCCCCCATGAGGTCACAAGTCCTGCCAGCAAACCTGCTCCAGCGTGGGCTCCTCTCTCTCCACGGGTCCACAGGTCCTGCCAGGAGCCTGCTCCAGCGTGGGCTTCCCACGAGGTCACAGCCTCCTTCGGGTACATCCACCTGCTCCAACGTGGGGTCCTCCATGGGCTGCAGGTGATATCTGCTCCACAGTGGACCTCCATGGGCTGCAGGGGGACAGCCTGCCTCACCATGGTTTTCTCCAGGGGCTGCAGGGGAATCTCTGCTCCGGTGCCTGGAGCACCTCCTTCCCCTCCTTCTTCAATGACCTTGGTGTCTGCAGAGTCGTTCCTCTCACATATTCTCACCCCAGCTGCAGTTTGTGTCCTGGTTGGGGTCTTTTCCCCCCCTTCTTAAATATGTTATCCAGAGGTGCTACCACTGTCGCTGATGGGCTCGGCCTTGGCCAGCGGCGGGTCCGTCTTGGAGCCAGCTGGCATTGGCTCTGTCAGCCATAGGGGAAGCTTCTAGCAGCTTCTCACAGAAGCCACCCCTGTAGCTCCTCCGCTCCCAAAACCTTGCCACGCAAACCCAATATATTCAGTTATTCCTTGCATTCTGGTCTAAAGTTTGGGAGACAACGTTTAATGAGGCCTGCATTTGCCAGACTATTTCCTTATCCATGGATAGAATTTGTGGTGGGCTAAAGACTGCTGTCAGAGGATGAGACAACTCAAATGTTTAGGTTGGGATTATAATGCTTTTTAACAGAAAGTGGGGACTTTCTGTTGCGGGAATGGAAAAATGATGGAGATGCAGAGAGTAGTTGAATATCTGGCAATGCACCGGCTGCTGCTGAGGTTCAGCAATCCTAAAATTCTTGTTTTGGTGAGAAAAAAAAAGAAACATGGTAATAAATATTGTTTGCTTTAACCTTCTTGTGTTTCTGTTCTCACCTCTCCACTATATTCTTGTGTAACTTGACAGCTACACGTGTTCAGCATTCATTATACACAAGTCCCTGGAGGAGCCCTTGGCAGCTGAGGGCTTACTTATTCTTGAAAGAATAAAAATGAAGATGAAGAAACTGTTTAGGCAGAGTCCTAAGGACGAAAGAATGGAGCGCTGGCAACTGGGATTTGTGTTTAGCACTTTCCAGGGAAGGTTTGTTAATAGAAAACCCTAAGGGGCAGCAGCATCACAGCATTCCCGGCCAGGGATCACTATAACAGACACGACGCCTTGACTTTAACCAAACTTTCCAAGTGAGGGATTTGCCTTCAAAAGGGTGTTTTAGGAAACAGCTACTCAGATTGGACTCAGGGAGAAGACAGTTCTTCCAATAATTATGCTCTTCCTACAGTACAAATAGAAATGAAGATTCATAAATCATAGAATCATTTGGTTGGAAAAGACCTTTAAGATCATCGAGTCCAACCATAAATTTGTGGGATGAGGAGGGAACATCATGGTCCGTCAGTGCACGCTCCTGCAGCACTGCAGGCTGTGCAGTTCCCCCGTGTGTTACTGCTCAGCCCGAGGCAGACGTGCGCACAGACTGGATCTGGGGTTCTCAGCAGAGGGACAGCCTCATGTTGTCCTCATATAAGCTAGTCCAGAGGTGGAAATAGGAAATGTCAGAAAGGAAAAAGTGCCTTATGGTTTCAATCTGTCTCACTTCAGTTTCAAGGCAGAGTTCAGCGGATTTAATAGCTCCCTACAGTGCAAAATCATTTCCCTGTTTGTATGTTTATAGACCCTAAATGAATCTTTGTGTGTCAAACAAACCCTTTTACCTTTGCCTTTGCCTTTACCTTTATCTTTGCCTTTCCTTTTCCTCTTGTCTTTTTCCTCTCTCTTATCTTCTCCCCTCTCTCGCTTTAATATTTTCTTTTTTTCTTTCTTTCTTTCTTTCCTTCCTTCTTTCTTTCTTTCTTCCTTCCCTCCTTCCTCCCCCCCTTCCTTGTTTCCTTCCTTCCCCCCCCCCCCCCTTCCTCTCTGCTCTTTTCTCTTTCTCTTTTTTTTCCCCTTTTTTCTATCCCTTTTCCTTGACTTTCTTTTGAAATGGCTTGGAGCAAAGAGACTTAAACTATCAGATCATTCACATTGTTCTTTTCCAAACTTGCAGCCCTATTATTACAGTTTCACGTCAATATGTTATTAATGTTAATTTAATGCTAGTGAAAGTTCCTGAGCTGACATGCTCTTCTGACGTGTCTCTTACAGTGCATATACTCTGTAAGACGTACTGTCTCTTTTATTTTTAAAGTATTTGACAGCTTTGGGATTTTTTCATAGGGAATATTTGAAAGGATGATATGTAAAAGTGAGGCTTAAATCACTCATTATCATCAAACAGATCTCAGTGTGATTTGCTTAAAGAAAAGTGTGTTATCTGCAGTTAGATCACTTTCAGAAAACTGCGTTATGCTTCCTTGAACCAAGAAGCTCAGATGTACCAAGTCAGCCTGTTCCGTGATGAGCAGGATTCAGAGCAGGGTTTCACAGTCATACAAAGCAGGACAGAGAACCCCATACCCTTCAGGTTCTTAACTGTATTTGTGGTGGGAATTGCCTCACTTAACTTTACCTGCTTTAAAGTAAAGCATCTATCGCAAAAGAGAATCTCAAGTTCCGACAATGTTCAGTGCAGAGAGAGAGTGGTGCATCCCATCATAAAACTGGTGTTCAAGACAGCTGTAGAGGATGCTAAGACAGCTCAGATTAGGTAAGAGTTTCTCAGTGCCCAATGTATCGCATCAATTCTTGGTGTGTTCCCTCTGAAATGAAGCACTGCAAAGATCACAGTCTGACTGTGACTAAGAGCATCTCTTGAAAGTGTATTCTTGCCGGAGAATACAAAGCCCTTTGCGGTAATTTTGAGTGTTTCCATCTATGTTTCTTCTCTAAATCACCCCTTTCTAAATAACCAGAGGTTATTTCTCTTTTTTGACTGCAGAGGAGATCTAGGGAGAGTATCTGTGCAAAAGCTAAACTTTTTAAATGCCAGTCCTAACTATCTTGTTTCATCAAAACCAATAATACTCTACCAGGCGCACAGTCACTGTAAGATGTGTGAGCATCTTTTGAAAGCATTCAGGATGCATTTTCCATAAGCAAATGTCCCCAGTGCTTGGAAACAATTGAATGCCTCTTTGAAAGATACAGAGCGTCCATTTCTCTTGGAGATTCAATGGTCACTATGACTACAATATTATTTCCCAATATTTTCTGTTGTGACTCATTTGTACTTAAGCAGCTCCTGCAGCAGGCGTCTTACCAAATGCCCCTCTGTTCCTGAGGACTTTGTAGGCTGGAGTGAGGGAGGACAGGCATCAGGGTGGAAAACCGGAGTACTGGATGTGACACACTCATTTCCTGTCAGTCCTATGTGCCTGTGGTTATCTGTAAAGATCAACCCAGGAGCAGGGCAGGTAAAAAACTGTTGTCCTTGAGTCAGCACCAAGGCTTGTGTGAGGCTGAACGGGATTCTTAGTTTTCTCCCTGGTGTGGGATAAGCAAGCAGTTCTGAACAATTTGGAGATCTGTGAAAAAAGAGTGAAAAAGGAGGCTACAAGAATGAAATGGTTATCCTACACTGAGCAAGTCATCTGCTGAGGCGTCTGTCTCTAGAGGAAGGAAAAGAGGTTTCAGGTGACAGCCCTGGATGGACCTTCTGGTTGTAAGAAGCAAGTGAGTCTAGGAGAGATTCACCAGCCATCCTAACAAAACACAGTTGTCCTCAGCAAGTTTGGACTACTAGAGCATAGCAATACTAAAAGAGAAGAAAGATATCTGGGAAAACATATAGCTTCTTAGTACAACACTAATTATGGGATTTTGAAATTATGGTAAAGCATCTGTTGGGGTTTAGCCCTTGTTGGCAACCAAGCACCACACAGCCACCCTCCACCCCCGGCGGGATGCAGGAGAGAATAGGAAGCACAAAAGTAAGAAAACTCCTGGGTTGAGATAAGAACAGTTGAATAATTGAAATAAAATAATAACAATAATAATAATAGTAATAGTAAAAAATGTAATGAAAAGGAGAACAACGAGAGAAAGAAACAAAACCCAGGGAAAAAAACTAAGTGATGCAACCACTCACCACCCACTGACCGATGCCCAGCCAGTCCCCCAGCAGCGATCGCTGCCCCCCGGCCAACTCCCCTCGGTTTATATACTGAGCATGATGTCATATGGTATGGAATAGCCCTTTGGCCAGTTTGGGTCAGCTCTCCTGGCTCTGCCCCCTCCCAGCTTCTTGTGCAGCTGGCAGAGCATGGGAAGCTGAAAAAGAAAGTCCTTGACTAGTGTCAGCACTGCTTAGCAACAACTAAAACATCAGTGTGTTATCAGCATTGTTCTCATCCTAAATCCAAAACACAGCACTATGCCAGCTACTAAGAAGAAAATTAACTCTATCCCAGCTGAAACCAGGGCAGTATCATTATTAAAAAATGAAAAATGATTCACATGTATAGCTATAGAGCAGTTTGCCTGATCTCACTGACAAAAAAATAATAATTGACGTCGAAGCCAGTGAATAAAGTATTACAGAATGGGAATTGTTAGGTATTCCTATTCAAGGATTATAATTTTATGAGAAAGAGGTCATCTCTAACAAAACTAATTTCTTTCTGTGGAGAGTTACAGTTTGGTTGATATGGTAACTACCTAGATATAATACATTTGTTCTTAGGCATTGTTATTGCCTATTGAATGACATTTGCATTAAAAAGCAACACTCTACAACGGATTAAGAGCTGACTGATCTCATGTAGCAGGTGTCAGTGGAAAGTCATTATTTCTAGTGCAACTGTAAAAGGCATATATAGCCGTTCTGGTGCTATTAAAAATTTCCATGAACTGCATGGACATAAATGGAAAATCTTTGCTGATAAAATTTGTCGATAAAGCAAAGGATTGACAGAATATTACATAAAGTTGAGGACAAGGATGTTGTTTTAAACAATATGTATGTAAAAGCAACTGCAAGCTCATATAGATTTGAATGACACGGCCAGAGAGGACATAAGAAGGACCAGTGGCTGCAAGCTGAGGTCCATCAGTTGTATCTTCTCTTTTGCAAATCTGTAAACGAATTAGTAGAGATGTAGGTGCAGTGCAGATTTTATTACTCTTTCTGCCACTTGCAGTGGATGCTCATTGCTGCAAATCCTCCAAGCACTGTGAGTGTTTGCTCAAAGTTTGGCCTGGCAGTAGCAGAAAAAATAGGCATAAACAGTCTTTGATGTTAAAATGTTTATCTATATCAAGCATCTCACCGAAAGGCTCCAAGGAGAGGAACAGCTTTTGTCTTGCCTTTCCTATCAATGCACCCCTGGGTGTAGCAATGAGACCTGATCGCTGGTTGGGACCAACTGACGTGCTGTCAGTCTGGCACACTGCTCCTTGGACACAAGTAGCAGTGCCACTAACTTGGATGGTAAAGCACTAACCTCTTCTGTGCTTCTGAATTATTCTGTGGCTGGAAAGTGAGGATTGCAATTGTTTTCTTTCCCTTGTGGACTCTTTATGCTCGTGCCTTAGATGCAGACAGGAAGGGAGATGCCCAGAGGAGCACAGGACACTTGTAAAATGAAGGCCAAAATGAGGCCACAGTTCTTTAAGAGGTAGTAAGAGATTTAAAGGACAGCGCTGGAAGAGGAGAATCATGTTATTAACATCGCCATTTCTATGCTTTTGTGGCAAGACAGTTCTGCACCAAGGCCAAGTGCATGAGTTTGCTGTATAGTGCCGGTTACAAAATAAAAGCTAAAACCAGGAAGATTTTGCTAGCTCATACTTCCCTGCTAGGGAAACCATGGTTCTTTCTAATTGGACCTGGTGGAGAGTGTGTGATGTCATTAAAGATTGGAGTGATAATTTATATATCTGTAATTCAGACATTACCTCCCTGTTGCATGAAGAGGTACACTGCTGTGTCTGAGATGTTTTAGTCTCGCCTGTGTATCTCTCAGGAGTCCTGGGCAGCAAAGGTGAATGACATTTTTGTGATTTTATTCATGCTTTCCATTTGTTTACTCTTTATTTGGGGGAATTTTGCTCATTTTGATTTCTTATGTTGCTTATTTTACTGCATAGCCATATATTTTCCAGTTCCGAGATGGGCTCAGAAGTGCTGTTTACTGCACTGACTCAGTACCTGTAACCAAAAGAGCATTTGTTGTTAGCAAAAACAAAATTGAAAACATCGGTATAATATCTGCATAGGGCTTCTGACACTTCTAAGCAATTCTTTTGTCAGTACAGCTTAGTTTTGAATGGAAATAGAGGTGGCCTAACTTTGGCTCTTGCAAGTCTTAATGGTTTAAAAGTTTTTCAACTTTTAAAGTTCTCCTAGAAGAGGAGGGTTTCCCTATTGTGTTGGGAAGTTGTGCAGACCTCTGATGGAGGGGAACCTACCACATGGTTTCACCTGACTAATGTTAAGACATAAGCAGGTTTGAGTGAAGTATCCTGGCTTTCAAACCAACAGGCATCAGGGAGCACAAGAGATCTCTGGCTAAAATTTACATGAAGTGACCCTGTGCATCAATCAGAATCGGTTCCTGGTGTGGTGAAAAAAAAGTGACTACTCTGAATTTTATCTATAGAAGCAGCAGCCCTAAAGACCGTCCAAAGAAATTTTGAAATGCTCTGGACAACACACGCTTGCACGAGCAATCAGCCTCTGGCCTCCCCCACTGCTGCAGCAAAGGGGTGGCTGAATGTGTTTGCTTTTGATTGCTGTGTTGGCCACTGGGGCTTCTGGCAATGGCTTTTACAGCCATTGGTCCCCTTTCTTCCTACTGAGCTGAGAGTGCCTCACCTGCAGCTGATAATCTGGACCGAAAATTAATTAGCACCATAAAGCACAAAAAATATCTGATTTCATTGCAAGGCTTAACCAAACATTCTGGAATATTGGGCTTTTTACTGACAGTCAGGAAGCAGGAGGAGAGATATAGGCTTGCTGGCAATGTCCTCAGAAACGCCATTTTTATCTCATGATTTTGGATGTAGCTTCACAAACAATTCAAGGTAGACCTGCTGTAGGAAGTCTTCAGAGAGCCCTGTGAGATTGTGCCCCATTGGTGAAGGTGTTGCTTGGGCTTGTGTCACCTTCAGCTCCTGGGTCCCCGTCCCTTAGGGACCACTTGGCCCTTGCTGCTCCTTTACAAGCACAACAATTAATGATACTGAAGGAATAATGTACTAGACACCAGGTGGAGAGGATGCTAAATACCGTATGCATCGAGTATCGCAGCTGCAGAGGATATGTGTATTATCATGTGTGCAACTGGGCGAATGGAGGCTGTCCTCACCTGGTTCTTTAAATCAGAGAAAGGACATAAATGTGGCACTGTGCGAGTGGTGAAAAGTCAGGGGTTCATTTTTATATTCTCATTAAACTGATTCCTTGAGCTACCTGTTCCCATTGTTTACAAGTGTGCAATTAGCTGTTGATCTCAGAAAACAAAGCATAAATAAATGTTACTTCAAAGACATGGCAGGAAAGGGGTGGATAGGTAGACAGTTCTCTGCAGAAAAACATTTACCTGTGATTGTGTTGACACTAATTGGGAGCATGAGAAATGGCTGACAAAGGCTGGGTATTTTCATGACTTTTTTGCAACCTGTGTGTAGGGGTGAATATTCTTCAAGGTTTTAGTCATATTTAACACTGCTTTCTGCTTGAACAAACTCAAGGAGCAGACACATAAATAGTCATGGTCTTGGAGGAATGTTAACAGGGGAATCACAAGTAATACAGTAATATATAGGAGAGCGGGCTTCACTTTTTGTCTCTGACACCAGCCTGTGATGGGACCTTGGTGTTACTAAAGTCACTTCATTGTTTTGTGCTCTGGATTCCCTTTTCTGTCTTAGCACTTTAGGTTTCATTTTTTTCTGAGTAGGAACTGTCCTTTCTGAAAGTCTGGACAGCAGCCCAATGCCGGCTGGGCCTTCAGGAATTTCCTTCCAACAAATCTGGGAGTGGAATCATATTTTCAATTTTCTTAAGTTTTTATCACTTGCACTCAGATTTACAGTCTACTGAAAGAGAAAAACCCAGAGTGATGTCCTAGCTGAGGGAAAGGCTCTGGCCATCTATCGCGTTTAGCTTCCTGGTTGGCCAGTCATCAAAAAGTGGCTTGAAACCAGACATAGTGTTTTGGGTCTCTTGCCCAGCATGCGGTTAGGGGATAGGATAGAGGAAGGGTATTTTGGGCATGCAGAGACAAGGAACAGAATTATTGCTGTGGAACCATGTGCAAGTGTTGGACAAAACCCAGGAGCTCAGCCTTTGTTAGTTCTATAGCTTCCAAAATTATGTGTTTACCTGTGATAATTTTGTGCTTGTTCTTTTGCTTTTTAGATGTCCTGTGTCCAAATGTCCACGTGGAAGGAGATCGATTCAAACACACCAGTGGGGGGACTGATGAGATTCCAGGTAAACAGACACACTTTTCTGCCGTACATCTGGGAAATGAAATAGTATAACTGTACATTTCTAGTGTGATGTTCTGATTCATTACCTTTCCTATTTGGCATTTTCTTAATCCAACACATATTCAGTGGTGGAGAAGTACATTAGAAACTGCAGGGCTGGAAAAGAGTTATCAGTTGACAGTTGACAGCAAATTAATCATAAGCTTTCTTTTGATATGACAGCAAATTAAAAAGCCAATGGAGCTTAGTGTAGTAGATAGAGGAATGCAATAAGTCTTGGAGATGACTTTTTTTTTTTTTTTACCACTTCACTTTTGGTAGCTTGAATGTCATTTATTTGGTCTGTGATTGTTGTGGGATCTCCAAGCACAATGGTAGTTACCACCAAAGGAATGCTTATATATGTGTATATAAGAAAAAAAAAAAAAAAAAAAAAAAAAGATAAAAAGGCCCAAGAAGAACCATCTTTTCTGAAACACTGGAGAAAAATCAAGAGGAAAGCCAATCTGGTGATATCTCTGCTTTTCTGTGAGTTCTGATATATCTTTCCAGCCAGCTGAAGGACTTAATCTGTCAGATAGATGCATGGGCTGTGCCTCTTTTCTAGCCCCCCAAGACTGTTTGAGCTGTTGGCAGAGAAAACCTGCCCATCAAGGATGTACTGGGAATATCTGTGACTGACCCAAGAACATAAGTCACTGCAGTGGGAGGCCTGAGGCTCTTCTGCAATTTGATTATGAGTAGAAATGGTCAAGGTTTGACAGCTCTGCTACTCGCTCAGAGTTTTTTCATTGGGGGATTTTCACTGCCTGCACAAAATATCAGTTCCAACTGTGCTGTCTGTAGGCAGCTTATTTTGGCTGCAGTCTGATGACATCTAAGCCTGTGATAATGCTGGGTGGTAACATCTTTTCTGGTCATTAGACCCAAGCTCATAATCCCCAAACACCCATTTTCAACTGCTGTCTGTTGCTAGGTCTTGCATTAACTTGTTCTGATATTCCTCCTGTCTCTGGGCTGCGAAAACAGTAGAGTGATTCAGCAAATAGCCCTACTGGTTCTGAATGAACCTATTTGCAGTGGAAGCTGCTGCTCAAAATGAGTAGGAGGATTGTGTCCCTCCTCAGATGATCATCTTCTATGTGATCCTTTCCAGAAGAATGGAGTTGCAAATGTCTGCCTGTGTCTAGTTCGTGTTTATCTGAATTTTAATTTGAGTGCTAATTAATAGATGCTATGCTTTTATCTGACTTCAAAAACATATCTTCCATTGAGCAGTGTAAAGAACAAGAATCCCACTTCAGGTCTGGTGCAAAAGTTTTGAGTAGAGTGAGGTGTAGATGCATATATGCATGTATGTTTATATATGTATATACCTATACTTAAGCTCTTCTGTAAAGTTTTTGACTTATTTTTCCTTTTACCTTCAAATCCCACTTCCCTCCCAGAAAGCAAGTCAATATTCAGCATTTTAACTTAAAAGATGACTTTGCTGTCTTAGATCTGTAGCCTAGTTCAGATTGGAAGGGTCCTATGGAAATCATCTGGTCTAACCTCCTACTCAAAACAGGGCCTGCTTCGAGGTTAGGTCCACTTTGAAGTTAGAACAGGTTGTTCAGGGCCTCGTACAGTTGAGTTTTGAGTATCTCCAAAGATGGACATTCCACAGGTCCTCTGGGCGACTGTTCCAGTTTGATCACTATCACACTGAATATTTTTTTTCCCTAATATCTAAACAGAATTTTATTTATTGCAACGTGTCTGTTCCCCTGGTTAGACTGATAGCATAGGGATGTCATTTATTTGACCTAGGTAACCTCTGCTCACTGTAAAGTGTAAACGTTCACCATGCCATGCAGTGACTTAATAACAGGAATGTTATAATATTTAATTAAAGTGGCATCTCTGGCCCCTCTCCCCCAATACAAGAGGATTTGTAGAAGGCTCCTGATTGCTCCTATATGGTGAGACAACCATTTCTTTCTCTTCCTGTTCCTGGTGATTAGGAAAATGTATGCCTCTTCTCTGGAAAAAATTGAATGGGTATTCTGGGTCTGCTAAGGGTTGTTGTGCTGCTAGAG
>VYZW01047967.1:4341-21839 GCA_013401315.1 Balaeniceps rex
TTAGTAGCATATTCATCAGGTACAGCAGATGAATTTGCGTAAAACTTGCATAAATTAAATGTGTACACTCTGGGGTACCTACGTATTTGAGAACAAAAAGCTGAAAGAAATTGAAAATATCCTATTAACCCCATTTAAGAACCGCTTTAGCATTTGTGAAGTGTAGGGCCTCATTAAAGCCGCCATTCCTGGAATCCAGGCAAAACACTTTGCACAATTCAGTTGTTGTTTCTACAACTAATTATTTTTATTTTCTAATAAATGCCCTGTGCCATGAGCAAAGAGCAGATTTTTTTTTTCCCTTCCATTTAGCACAGCTTCAAATGTTTACAATAAAGGTGAGTGCATTTTACTGCTCTTTGGCTTCAGCTAATTTTGTTCTATAACAAAATCAATTAGACTGGTGTAGTCCCAATTTTTCCCCCCTCATTTCCAGCTGCTGAACTTGAATCTCTCTCAAAAGTACTTTCTCCCTTAGCCACAATATTTTTTTAACATGATAATAAATTGATTGTTGTTTGGTTTAAATAGAAGAGATGAGAAAGCAACCAAACAGGCAGCTTCAGAACAAAAATTGTAACATGAAGAGACACTTCAAGCCTTTCCTTTTCCACTGATGAGGCATTCCCTATTTATGAAAAATAAATTAATTCCCTGCTCACGTTTGCTGTTTTCCTAGTTATATGTATTTTCACCATTAATTACTGGAGAGATGAGAGACTGCAGCACAACAAGCTCTAAGCAATATGAATGGATCCTTGGGCTAACTGAATAGCTTTTCTCCTTCAAGCATTGTTTTAGGTGGTGGCTGCATCAAGGAAAAGACTCTTTCTCCCTTTTTGTGATGCATCCTGAGCAGCCACTAGAGACCCGGCCATGCGTCTGAATAAAGGGTAGGAATCTTACCAACATGCAAATCATTAGCAGGGCAGATAGTATAATGTTCTGCATGGAAAAAGATAACAAATCCTCTTTTAATAATAAAAAATTCTCTATGGAGACTGTGGGAGAGAGGCAAGTCCTTTTTAGCTGTCGAGCTCCAGTTGCGCATTTACTGCAGACAGTTATGTTTGAGTACTGGCCTGGATTATGAACTGTCTTGAAAGTCCTCCTCTGTAGGGCTTTTGTCTGGTTTAGATGTTCATTTCTTATTAAAAAGAGGTGCTGAGACCTTGTCTCATGTTAAAATTGCAAGGGGTCAGAGTGACAGCAACTAGCCTTTTACTATCCATGTGCACATTGCATGCTAGTTACTTGTTACAGGATTAAACTATATTTTTGGTAGATACCAAGCAAACTGCACCCCTCTGTTTGGTTAGGATATGGCTAAAAGGAGTAAGAAGCTACAGCATCTTCAGATTTTCCAAGAAAACAGAGTGCAATAACTGAACAGGGGAAAATCCTCCATACTGCTATACCTCTCGCTCTCCATGCTAAAAACTTGTCAGGTTTTGAACAGTGTTCCACATGATGAAGCCTAAAACACAACTGAGAGCTTTAGGAATGACAGCAGTATGTCTGAAAAACTAGTATTAAGAATGGTAAGAATACATTCAAGCAGTAGAACAAAGGGAGTTGTGAGCCGCTAGAGAAAGTTCCTTAAAAATGTGAGACTACTTTGATCCACACAAGCTTGTCATGGAGCTATGTAATAAAGCTAAGTCATGTGAATTTGTAGTTAAAAGATGAACCAATTAGAGACTGAATAATTTGTGATATAATTGATAACAGGTCAAAGCAAGGTTATTGCAGGAAATCGACTTGACTTTGCAGAGAACTTTGGATATTTGCAGGGCTAGTGAAAACTGCTTCTCAAATTAAAGTGTTGGTAAGCAGTGGAAGAACAGAAGTGCCTCTCATTAAAAATAAATATCAAGGCATACAGTCAGAATACTAGACTACAGAAAACAGACAGTGAAACAAAAACAATACAATGGGGAGTGCGATATTACATATATGATCTGAAAGAAACCATACGTTTAGTGTGTATTCAAATGTGGACTTTTCTTAAATAAAGGAAGATGTTTTCACATGCCTTTAGTATTTAAATAATGCAAAAAACCAGCAGAAATAGGCCAAAATTGTGGCTCACTTATTCATAAAACATTCAAAGCTGTCAATGATATGAGACAGAAAGTTATACTGAATCATCTGCAGCACAACAAGAGCAATCCCCCTGCTGGGCTTCCAGAAGAATAGTCCTCCCCATGACAAGACAAAATTAAAATCTGTGTGGTTTTCTTTGGTTTTTATAAGAAGTGAACAGCAAAGCAGCTCCAAAAGTTATATAGATGAAGTGGTGGGTGGGTCAAAGTTTTCCCAGTCCTAAAGCAGCTCTCCAGATGTGTCTGCTGAGAAATGTGTGTCCATAAAAAAGGACCTCTACCTTCTTATGGAACTGATCTTCCACATGCATGGAGAAAAAAACCCACCACGCTTCCCTCTGCCTGTACATTTTACACACAGTTCAGGACACAAACCCTACTGCCTGTGAGATGACACAAGGGAGGTATAATGTAAAAGGAGTCTGTATTACATGCATAAGGCATGAGACTTTTTATTTAAAATTCCTCTGTCAAACCCTAAAATATATATGTATTTTCAAATATGTAAAAAGCACACTTAACACCTTGGCTGTAAATACAAACGGAGTAACCTTCCTTTCCCACAGCTATGGCTGTGCCATATGAGAAACAGAGGGCTGTAAATACACTACAGAGATCTGCATAAGACATGCTATTTTTCCTTTAAAAAATAAAGGCAGCGAAGGCATTTCTTTTCTGATTTAGATTTGTTTAGTGACCACTGATCATTTTTCTCACGCTTTTGAGCCATTGGTCCTAGAGCTGCCTATTTTCTTTGCCATGTTTGGGTACTGTGCCACTGCAATATCACCTTGGTCTGTTTGGCTCTCCCATGCCTGCACTAGCATGAATGAAGTCAAAATAACTGTTGTTTCACATGGGAGAAAGCAAAGAAAACATACGAATCTACAGTGGTATGCAGGTGCATGAGAAAAAGCAAGAGCTCGTCAGCCAAATTGCATTGGGTTTGCATGGCAAGGTTTTGGTAGCAGGAGGGCTACAGGGGTGGCTTCTGTGAGAAGCTGCCAGAAGCTTCCCCTATGTCCAGTAGAGCCAATGCCAGCCAGCTCCAAGATGGACTCACCGCTGGCCACGGCCGAGCCCATCAGCCACGGTAGTAGCACCTCTGTGAAGGGGAATATTTAAGAAGGGGAAAAAAACCTGTCCAACTGCAGCCAGAGAGAAGAGTGATAACATGTGAGAGGAACAATCCTGCAGCCACCAAGGTCACTGAAGAAGGAGGGGGAGGAGGTGCTCCAGGCGCCAGAGCAGAGATTCCCCTGTAGCCTGTGGTGGAGACCATGGTGAGGCAGGCTGTTCCCCTGCAGCCCACAGAGGTCCACGGTGGAGCACTATCCACCTGCAGTTCATGGAGGTTTGTCTCCTGTGGGAGGGACCCCACGCTGGAGCAGGGGAAGAGTGTGAGGAGTCCTCCCTCTGAGGAGGAAGGAGCGGCAGAGACATGTGATGAACTGACCGCAATCCCCAATCCCCCTGTGCCACTGCAGGGGAGAAGGTAGAGAAAATCAGGAGTGAAGTTGAGCCCGGGAAGAAGGGAGGGGTGGGGGGAAGGTGTTTTTAAGATTTGGTGTTATTTCTCATTATCCTACTCTGATTTGATTGGTAATAAATTACATTAATTTTCCCCAAGTACAGTCTGTTTTGCCCATGATGCTAATTGGTGAGTAATATCTCAACCCATGAGCCTTTTGTTATAGTTTTTCTCCCCTGTTCAGCTGAGGAGGTGGAGTGATAGAGCAGCTTGGTGGGCACCTGGTATCCAGGCTAGGTCAACCCACCACATAAACCCACTAACTAACTGCAGTTGAAATGAAGCACCAAATGGGAAGCACCGTACAGCAACTTTCACTTCAAAGCACGTGCAGAGAAAAAAGGGCATCTTTTCAATTACACAACTGTGCTGCCCCCTTAGGAGGTGAACCCAGATACCACAGCACCCTACCAGCCGCACAAGTGCTCACTATGGTTTTTACATTCAGATACTGGGAAGCACCACATTTCCAGTGAGAAGGCTGCTGGAAGCATTGCGCTGGCAACAGCTTTTCTCTTTCCCTTGTGCTCTGCAACTCAGTCAGAGGAGTTGCCTTCAGAAGTGGAGTAATGAACTGAGACTTCCTTGAAAACTCTGCTTACAGATATTAGAACTCCAGAAGGAAAAAGTGGTAAGAGAAGATGGATGAATGTGCTCCACATAGTATGAAAATTGAAGGCAAGCATGAAGTCTTGGAGGAAAATATGCAATAAAAGCCAACAACGTTAAAGGGACACTGAAAATTCAGCCCCCAAATTTCTGCATGGTTGGCTTTGAAAAAGCCAACATAAACGATAATGTCTGCCTGACTCTTTAAAAGTAACAGGTTTTTACTTATTGTTTACTTCAAACATACCAAATCCAGTGCTTGGAAAACAAACTGCAACTTTTTGAATGGAAAGATGCACAGAAAAGCTGAAGCAATGAAAATGGGTGCCAAGCTATAAAGAAGTGCTTTGCCAATAAGGGTCTGAGAAAGGAAGATAGCACAGAGGTGTCGTTGAGAAAGATATGGTGGAATGTAGCAACAGTGAAACATATGTGCGTTGGGAAAATTAGTTGTAGAGACTGTGTTATGCTACTGCTTAATTGTTCATTACAAAGCTTTTACACCTCCTCAGAAGCATATAGTTGTGGCCAGCAAAACGCGCAGATATTGTGCTATAGAGATCCACCACAGAATTGCTTTATTCCTCTGAAAAGGCAGGCGCCGACAGCACTTAGTGGTATAAAAATCAGTAGCTGGTGGCTACCACTTAGTAGCAACTATCTGAGTACAGGAAAGTAGGTAGTCTTAAGTCAAAATATATGCAAGTCCACATGTTCTTAATTGTGCATTTGACCACTTCACAGACCAGAGAAAAAGAAAGGCAGAAACTTGGCTGGAAGATGGAATCACGGGAAAGAGCAAAGCAGAAAGCAACTGAGCAAAAAAGTTTTTTTTCCCTAGTGACATTGTCCACGTACATAAACCAAAGCAAGGAGTATGTAGGATGAAAAGTCAACTAGATTTTAAATATTCCTCACACACTCACAGAAAAAAAAGGACTGGAAATCATCTTGTCTGTGTCCTAAAGCTGGATCAGCTGTACTGTATGTCACTCCTGACAGACTATCTGCTTAACTTGTAATGATTATTAGTTCTGGGGCCTCCACAACGTCTCCAGCCAGCCTGCTCCGTGGCTGTACTGACCCTAATGTCAGATAGTTTTCCTGTGCCTAAACCGAGCCTTGCTACATTACTTCCTGTCCAATCGCATGCATGGGGAACAAGCTATTCCTTCATCTTCCCAAGGGTCTTTCAGGTATTGCAACAACTGTTTGCATGTTACCTTTGCATGTTGCATGTTTGCGTGTTACATGTCTCTCATATTATCCTCCATGTAGGAATGATATAGCCTCTGTATCACAAAGCTGGACCTTTGTGACACTTTATATAAAAGGGAACGTGGTATCTTCCATGGAGAGTAGAGCATACAAGCCCAATAAGTTAAAATACTCCATGCTGACTGTGAAACTGTTCTCTTGCTCATGGTGCACTATTGTATGTGCACTTGTACGCATGTGCATGCAGTCAGATCTGCTCCCTAGATGACAAATCCAGAACTGTCCTTTGGCTGTCATCCACAAAATTTCTAAATTGCATAGCCAAAGAAAAAAATCTATCCTTGACTGGTTCACTCCAAAGAAAATAAATTATTGACATCTTCTTGTTTCCACTGAATTCATATGAGGGATAAGCAGTAAAGCACAATATGGACGGCTCCGTGGCAAATTCAGGTGATACAAATGGAGCTGCCATGATCTCACCTCAAGCAGATAAAGTCTGCTTGAGACAATGACATTCCTGACCAAGCTTGCAGTGAGATGACTTTCCCTACCTGCAAGTGTTTGGGTACAAATGGATGCAGACTTTCCATTTGTCTCAGCTTTTAAGGTGTCCAACTGAAGATGGCCTAGGGATTTGCTTCTCAGAGAACTATGAATTGAACTGAGAAAATCAGGTGCTGTCTACAGTCTCCAGTGACACGTGATGCATTTCAAATTACTCATTGCTTCTGAAAATGTACCCCATAAACTTCTTCTATATAAATGTCTGTTTTCCACTTGTCAGTTCTTCCTCCTGATGCCACATTAGGTAGGTATGTGTCATGTCTCCTAAATTATTTTTAAAAGGATGGGGGCTCAATTTTAAAAGCAGAACAGCAGCCAATCCCTCCAGATTAGGATTAACTATTTTTCTTAATTTATCGCTGTTTTCCCCAATACGTACATTGTGCAAGAAGCTATTGCAGGATGGTTGCCACATAAAATACTATTACAATGATATCAAAGACAGTGACATTTTGATTTCTAGAACACAATGTTTCCATATATTGATTTTGAAAATTTTCTGCTTTTCCTAGGTGAGCCACTTGTCCCCTGTTTTCGTTTGGATGTTGCTTGTGGCTGTGACCCAGAAAGAGGGTACTTGACTTGTTGTAATACCGCAATCAGCTTTAATTTTAAAGTTATCAGCATATCCTTACAGCCATTTCTAGATGTATTTCTGGTGAAGGAAGACCAGCTTTTGGTTGCTTGCCTTAAAGCAACTAAACAATGGAAAGGACTTTTTTTTTTTTTTAATTTGCACTGAAGATCGCCTGATAAAATGAAGTTTCTACAATTTGTTGAATTATTAAACTATGCAGAAATTATTAATAATGAGAAATAATTTATGGGTTTCTTCTCTTGGTCTCACTCAACTTCAACTGCCCTCTTTGAATTAATCCCCAAAGACAATTATTATTTATATTACAGCAACACCTAGAGGCTCCTACTGAAATCAGAGCGCTAGTGCACAAAATACTGTACACACCCACAGAAAAGCATGATTCTGCCTTATATTCTGTAGCCCAAATTGGTCAGCAAAAGAAAGACATACAGAGGAAGCAGAAGGAGCTGAAGCAAGAGGATGCACCCACGCTCACACAGGTCATAATGCTGGGATGCACCTTTGGCACCTAAATGTGAACCTAACCCTTTCACCATCCTGCTCTCAGAGATCATAGCCAAAACCAGATGGACATCACCGCTGCGCTGATCCCAGGAGCCAAAGCTGCAGGAAACGGGATGCTGGGGCAGTCCCCACAGTCACCAGTGGAAGAAAAGGATCTCTTAGGGCAAATATACCCAAGACCCAACACTATCACATCCCAGGAGGATTTTTGAGTCCAGAGCAGTGGTTGGAAGGAGTGTGAGGAAGGACAGTGGTTTGGGAGTGGTTTTGCTTACCAAAATGTGTTGCGATAGCTCTGCTTCTGCTATTTCGTCCAGCAGTATCTGTTTTGGAACTGACCAATGGAAAATCTCCGGGCTCACTTTCTCCCATGCCGCTTGGGGTTAAAGAGGGCTACAAAATGTAACAAGGTTTGGAAATCACCCAGCAACATTCATTCCTTGTTGGCTCAAGCCTTTATTAGTGGAGAGAGCTTCAGATTTGAGGCTAAATCACTGGCTGGAGAGGACAGGAGCAGACAAAAGGCAAGGGGTACCACATCCGACCTGCAACTTGGATCTGTAACAAGAACGATTTGGAAATACTGCAAAGAGCAAACTGATCCTGGTGGTAGTGTCAATAGCCTCCCCTGTGAGCACTAATTATATTATTACAAAAACAGACTAACACAAAACTAAAGCACAGAAACATATATTTAAGATCTGGCCAGATGCCAGTGTGCTCAAGGCACATTCTTCATACCAGCTGAATTATGATACTGTGTTATTTGTTTTGCTGGAGTGCTCAGGAGCACTAATCCTCAACCCACATCCTGCTGTAGTCCATGCCATAAAAATACAAGCGGCCAACACACCACCCGCCCCCAAAGAGCTCACATTGCACATGCGAGATCAGAGGGGTACAGACAGCCTAAGATAGTGTAGCCCAGCAAGATGAGTATTTGTCTCCAGGTATCCATGGTCCAGCTATTGTCAAGGCAGAGAATTTTGAAAGAGGATTTTGAGGGAGAACAGCGTGACTTTACTGATGTTTCCAGTGAGATTGTCATTAAGGAGGAATATAGATTTTTTAGTTATTTCCCCTTCTGCCTGCAATCCTCTTACTCCATACCTACCAGGTGAAATGTTCCAAAACAAATATATTGCAATCTATTATAAGGAAACAGGTCACCCAGACAAGCATCAATAGCTGCTTGGGAGCAAATAAGAACATTACAAACAATACATCAGGCCCTTGCTCGATGCTTCAAGTTTAAATAATAGCACCTTCCATTTCCTGGGTTGCAAATAGGAAGTATTTGCTAACACCTTAGCAATTCACAAAACAGGGAGGAAGAGGAGAACCCCCACTTTATTTTTGGCAGACCAGGTGATGCTGAAGAACATGTTTGTGCATGTGAGGGGAGTGGGAGGCATGGGGCCAGAGCCCATGGAGGGGATTTTTATGCAATGGGAATAAATCTGTGAAAATGTGTAAGTGGAGCTGCAGAAGGAAATCTGCAGCTGCCTGAGCCAGGCGGTTGAATGGCAGAGAGGATGGAGGCTATTTGAATACTGATGTGGCCCTCACTTTCTTCCATTTCCATTAATGACATGCTCATCAAGGGCAAACAATGGGACCGGCTGCCTGCGCCTGTCACACTGTGTGGGTGCTGGGAATGCCAGGCTGTCATCCTGGGTCTGCATTTAGAGACCTGCACGCTAATAAGAAGTGCTCTGTGCCGTCAATGCAGACAGGTGCTTCCGAGGCTGGGACATGCTCCATTCCCTTCCCCTGAAACCCTCCTCTCCCGGCCCCCTGACAGACACCATGAAATGCACAAATTAACATCCCCATCATGTTGGGCTGCCGCTGCCTGCGGTGAAAGCAGAAAATCAAGTTGTCACCCAGGGTGCAGTGATAAAGCCACAGCCTCATTTCTCTGTTGGTGCCCTATAATAGCAAATGCCAGACAGCTGGATGGATTGGGAGGTTTTAGATTAGGGTCCTGATGCACTTTGGCCACTGAATTAGCAGTTGCAGTTTTCATGCAGATTATTTGTGTGCAAAGCAAACATCTGGAGAAAGCAAAGGCTCCAGGGTCAGATATTCGATGCTTCTTTCCTCTAATGAAGCAGAAATAACAGAAATGATGCAGTGCCTTTGAAAAAAATTCCCCCCCATCAATGAAAAACCAAAAACCCTCCTGGATTTGCTTTTAGAGACCTTCCCAGCAAATGCACAAGACTGTGTTTGCAAGCATTTGCCCACGGCCAAACTGAACAAGACTCTCGAACGAAGACTAGTGTGTAATTTTACAACAAAGGTGGCTGGAGAGAAGTCGCAGCAAGTCTTTCTGGGAAGGCAAAGGGGAGGGTGAACTCTCCAAAGCATTGTATTTCCATAGCGCAGCACACCTCTTTGGCAGCGGGCTCTTCCCACTGCCACCCAAGACCCACTGCAATAAGAGGGTTCAGCTGTTTTCACACATGAGTAGCTCAGCCACAAGTGAGAACTGATGTCCAGAGCTCAGAATCCGAAGTGGGGCCAAAGCCACTCTGAAACTTCCATTGCCTCCTCACAAAGGCAGGTACCTGGGCTGCTGAATGAGAAACAAAGCCAAAATGGAACCAAAGAGAGTCATCGACAAGGAAGGTGACGGTGACAGAGACCAACCACACAGACATTTGCCCCGCAGCAGGTGCTACACCAGCGATAAGGAACGGAGGGGCCTGAGCCCTTCAGACTCCAAGGAGTTTAATGACATAACGGCCTGAGAACTTCAACATAAAACAGGAAGAGCAACTAATGAAACTTACAACATAAAACCCCCCTCCTGTCATTTTTATAGTAATAGTAAAACACTTTATTGAATTTATGAGCTACATAATGACTATGAAGAATGTAACTTGAATTAGAACCAACTCAGAAGTATAATATCAACTATAAACCCTTTTCTATTACCCCATCCCTTTATCATCATCCTATGCAGCTCTTTTTAAACCAAGGAATATTGCGTTCTTCAAAATTTAGTCTGAGATCCATGTCCTAACTTCTCAATAAATCAACCAAACCCCAAGCATCTGTAATGGACGTGGGGCCAAAAAATCAAGGCATGGCCCAGGAAGATATTTTATAGCTTGAGTTAAGAAATCACTGAAAAACCAAAAAGCAAACAACATTTCTGTGAAGGTTGCACCTGGGAAGGCGTGGTGGAATATCCTGAGGGTTTTGGTTGTGAAGTTGCGTAGCAAGACGCAACACGGCATTATTAGACAGTTCAGAGCCCAAAACGCAATTCATCAGTGCAGCCTTCAAAACAAAAGCACAATCCCATGATGCACCCCTGCGCAGGTGAGAAGTCCCTTTAGGAGCAGATGCGTTAGCAGGACTTTGAAGCATCCTCTCTGGAGCCCATTCAGTCACAGGGTTTTGACATGAGCGATATAATCTGCACAAAGCCAGAGAATGCATTGAGGGGCTATTTATATCCAGATGCATTATTTTTGTGGAGGAGTTTGTAAATGAATGATTGCAAGAGAGGGAAATGTACATAACGCAGCTAAAGCAGCATGTTTTACTGTGTTTTCTGATTCCATTTTACTCCTTTAGTCTCTCCGGTCCCCAAGGATTTTTCTGAAGGGGCGATAAAATAAAATGGGTGAAACAAAGCCATAAGCCAGTTAAGTCTGAAAGACATGACATCTCATCTAAAAAGAAGAAACGGACCATTTCCATGCCTAGGGCTGACAGCAACGCCTGAGCTAGCAATAGTGCTATTCCATTTGATTTATAGAATAATGGGGTGACAAATGATGACAAAAATAAACTTTTACTGCACTGAACTGCTCCTTTATTTATGAAATTTGGCCAAGTAGTGAAATCTTTTATCTGCAAGTTGTAACATGGAGTGGAAACGAGCGATTATGGTGTGGTAATAGTAATCCAGCGATGGAGGCCGAGTCAGTTGGAAATGGATTGAGGTAAAATAACTACCGCACCATGATAAATGTGAACAGCGCTTTGCTGACAGATGATCTAACAGGTGTTCATAACAACTATATAAGAGGATTTATTTATGACTAGCCACAGCCACAGCACTGTAAATCAACTCCAGCAGCTGCACACTGCTGAAACCAAGTCCCTGATGGAGAAACAGTGCAAGAACCCAAAAGAACACAATTCACTCCAGAATCTTAATCATCAAATAACGTGTTTTTTTAAGCAATTACACCACAGTGCAGAAATCAGAAAGACTTTCAATTATGTGAAGCTGAGCCACCAACTAACTTTGCCCAAACCCAGGCATTGGCAGAAGCCTGCAGATCTGGCTGGAGCAGAAGAGTTTCTTTTGGACCTGATGTCAAAGAGATGCCCTTTTTTTTCTGATAAAAGAAGCCACTTTGGTGCTGTTCTGGTGTGGTGCCGTTCTGGTGTGGTGCCGAGATGGTAAAGGCAAGAGGAACGGAAGGGGCTCCTCTCTCTGCCTCACCAGGGTGTACTCCCTCTTAGCTGTGCTGAACCCAGATGTCTGGAGGGCTGCACTCCAAGCCCCATCAGTAAAATGATTTGATTACCAAAACCAACCTCAAATCCCACCAAAACACTGCAGCCTCAGAGAAAAGCTTATGAGGTCTTTAAACCCAGATCATCCTGCTGTTTTGCCTTAGAGCATGGATCTGCAAAGATCTGAAGACAGACAGCTGAGAGAGGAATCAATGGTACCAAGTGGGACGGATACCTGCTTTTTGCCAGAATTGGAAAAAACAGTCTAAAAAAAACCTGGACTGTTAATTCTTTCATCTCTTCTACCTCCCTCACAACCGATGTTTTAGAATCATATGGAATACCATTTACTTTCCAAACAGGATTCAGCAAGTGCTGGTACACTATGCATTGCAGGTGCACAGGCAGAGTACAACTAAATGCCTAAACACCCTCACACAAATATACAAAATCAGGGCAAACCAAAATCAAAATTATAGCAAATAATAAACACAGTGAGATCAAATTATTCTGTGTGTGAAACACCATCCGCAAAGAGAGGGAAGTGTCCCCTGCAGCAAGGTATGTTACGTACAAGCCTCCAGGCACTGTTTAAGAGAAGATTAGGGGGTCTGCAGTGACCCAGGGCAGAGCCAGCCGCCCCTCGCAAAGCTGCAGCCCTGGTGCACACTCACAAGTGTCTACTCAGGGTCGCCTGGAGCGGAGGCTGTCACAACAGGGAGGCCTCGCACCCAGGCAAAGCCTCCTGGGGACGGCAGTAAGCTGCTCAGCCCACACCTCCTCTCCACTTGGGATTTAATTACAAACCTCCATTAAAGCTGCAGCCCTTTCTGGAGGCCAGTATCCCACGCAACTCCCGCCTCCGTGACCCGGGAAAGGGGGCTTGCTGCCTCTCCTCCATCCCACCTGCCTTCCTCCTTTGCCCAGGCAGGCTGCTGGCACCCGGGGGCCTCTCGCATCCCGGCCAGGCCAGGCGTACCTGGGCAGCTGCAGGGTGGGCAGAGGCCACTCTACCTGCCCTGTGAAGCCACGGCTACCAGGCCTCAGAGCGAGGGGTGCCTGTAGCTACTGCTACCTGCCAGCCTCCCTGGCTGCCTAGGCCTCAAAAGCCCTGTGAACATGGACAGCCTGTGGCTGCCGGTGGTGCTTGGAGGTGACAAGGGGCAGCCATTTTGGTCAGATGTGATGTGTTGCTGAAGGAGAAGAGCTGATGCTGCCTCTCCCAAGGTTCCTGCCCTCCCTGTGCCTCCCTTGCCCACTCTGCTCCAGCTGCCAGGCTCCGGGTGCTGCTGTGAGCCCAAGCTGGTAGGTGTCCCACAGTCCAAGACAAGTCTGAAGCTCTGCAGGGCGGCTGGAAGCACCAGGGTGCCCCCTCACTTTCACCGGCCATCTCCTTCACCCACCTGCCATGGCTAGCAGCTGAATAGCATGGTACAAGGGGAGGCCTTTCACCACCTTTCCACCACCGGTGCAGAGCCCTCCAGCATTTTTACAGGGCGGGAAGGTGAGAAGGACCCGAGCACACCAACAGCTGTTGCTCATTCTTGAAGGAGCAGGGTGACTTGTCAGCTGTTTTTGCAAGGCTTAGTCTAAATCCTTCCCATCAAGGAGAAAAATCAGGTCTGGGTTGAGCCAGAGCGGGGCATGGAGACGTGGATGGTGACTCACAACATACATGCTCCATCAGATGGTGCTAAGGGCAGAGTTGCTGTCCCCTTTCCTCTTCCCTGAAAGCCATGCCTGGGAAGGAGGGCAAAGGAGGAGCCGAGTCACCAGGAGTGGGGTGAGAGCAGGCAGGGACCTGGAAAGGACTGGAAAAGCAGTGGCGGAAGCCAGCAAAACTCATTTTTTCCCTCTCTCTTATACACGCACAATGGGAAAAAGGAGTTTAGAAGAATGCTATTTGCAAAGTACGTGTATATGCACCAGAATGTACACAGGGATTTACGTGGATTAGGATTTGGGGCAGTACAGTCACAGCATGGGCTCAGATTTACCAGCCACTAGAGAGTAGTTCACCTTGTACCTTCTGAAGAAAAACCAGTTAGCTGTGGGACTGGAAACGCAGTGGTGTTCACCATCTCTTTCTCTTCCAAACAGGTTCACTGGACTGTGCTACATAAAGCATAACAAGTATACCAGAGAAGATGAAAATAAAAGCAATGCTTCTGTTCAGGTTATCAGCGTTGTGCACAAAGGCTCCCATCAGCAATGAAACCACACTATGCAAACACAGCAAAGCCTGGTGTCTGCACCACAAAACATATATATATATATATAACACATAAGTGTTATAAAAACACACACTTTACAACAAAACAAACAAAAGTATGGGGAAGGGGAGGAAGACAAACTGACAGAAAATAAAGGGAACAGAGACCAATCCTCATATGCTTGTTGCAGCCACACACTGAAAGTCGTATGAGGGCTTGGGAGGATTCAACTTACCTGTACATTGCTTACCAGAATCCTTGTTAGGGTATTTAAGTGCTAGGTTAAAATTAATTCAAGCATATAAGATATTGAATGCCAAACCAGACAGTTCAGTAACTGAATACTTTTTCTAAAAGAATTAATACTAATTACAGTAATAGACCATTGCAAAACAAAGTGTGCAAAAGGACTGCATCCTATCACCAAATATCAGTAATTAGCCTGAGCCTCAGATCAAGAGGATTTAAAGCCCTTATGTTTTTTTGTATCCTATTGAATACAGATCTATATATTGCTTTGCTAACACACATTTCCAGTTTCGTTTCACTTTTAGTAAACATCATATTATCTTGTGACAGCAGATGACCAGAGCTTAAGTACCTGCTGTGTTTTAAAACAGGGAAAAAAAAGTTAATTCCTTCCGCCAGTTTACATATATTACAGAATGCCACCTTGTTCCTGAGTTAGTAGAAAAGATCATAAGGAAAGCCCCATTTATCTTTTCTATGCCATTCATTATTTCATATACTGTATCATGTCCCTGTTCTAAAAACACTTTATTTCCACTATCCTTCCACTGGTATTCTATTTATATGTTGCATTATTTTCTTCCTAGCTCTAGACCCATTTCTATTTCTGCTATTTTTCTTTGGAAATTAGTTACTAGAATTAAAGCAGGGTATACAGGAAAAAAAAAGTTATCCTTTTATACAACATCATAAAATGTGAAAGGAAAATAAGAGGAAAAAAAATGATGTTATTTTGACTGTCATGCATCAAGCCTATGTTTATATTCTGCCATCCATAGTAACATAACAACTCTTCCCCGTACCCTATTCTTTCCAAATGGTTTGAGTTATTTTGGAATAACTGAATCTGAAAATTTGAAAAAAGTTATACTAAAAGAAAAAAAAAAAAGAAAAAAACCCTTACAGGGGGAATATGTGTGTGTGTAAACAACCAGGAAGCAAAGAAGAGGCAAAATGTCAATCTCTCACTATGCAGAAACTCTCATCTGTTTGCCCTTGTTCTTGTTGCATTCTTCAATCCATAATTACCAGCATCAGTTTTAAAGCTTGGCCTAGATCACAGTAGTTTTGGAGTCTCTTTGAGTTTTACTTACCTGGGACATGAGTGAATTAAACAACTAATAAAATTATTAATAAAATTATACCCAAATTTCCTATTTATGATAATATATTTAAGTTTGCAGTTGCTATTGGTTTTCCTGTTTCTACAGGTTTCGTTGCACTGACCCTTCATAATTTAAGCAATTAACCCTCACGTCCTGCTCCCTAAACTAGGCCTTGATACAATTTCCTAACCATCTTAGCAAAACTCATCTTACCAGTCCTGCAATACTATGCTTTAGCCTTGCTCTTGCATCCCAAGTCATGCATGCAGGTACGTTCCAAGGCTGCCCAGGTCTAGATTCTCGCCGAAGCCAGGTGGTTTTCAGTGTGCAGCTCCTGACTGAAAAGCTTGCCCACAGAGGTAGGAGCAGCTGCTATCTGGTAGAAGCAAATCACTCTGAAGTGAATTCTAGATTGCAATTTAGACTAGTCATCTACTTCATATCCTAATAACGTTTAATATGCCTCTATAAATGATGAAAAGTATGGAGAAAGTGAATAAAAATGATATATAGCAAAACCAAGAAACTATTGTTAACTACTGCGAACTGGCTGAATTAGGACTGAGTGCAATTTCCACTATTAATGCAAGACATGTACATGTGCTCATGTTTAGGTTCCTGGAGAGCTGAGCTTTACTGCATGCAGAGATATTTTACTATTTAAATACCTGTCTTTAAAGAAAGTTTCTCCCCAAATTACTATATGGGGAAGGCAGCATAAATTTTCAAATCATACCGTCAGTCCAGATATCTGTATCAAGAGTTATTGAACCACTGGACCAAGTCACAAAGTGTTGAAAATGTAAATTAATACCAGAAACTCCCCAAATATCCTTACTATACACGTTTCTGGGCTTCACTATTAAAGTGTATAAAGTACTCTAGGGAGGCATAAATTACTCAGCAACGTGTGTGACTTACATAGCATTAATATGCTTTCCTTTGATTTACACTGTGGTACAAGAAACAATTCTTTGTTTTCTCCTTTACAAACATGGCTGAAAAAAAGCCCTCACCACCTTCTCACTGAGTCTTAATATCACATAGCATCTAGACCAATCTGCATTTTCTCTGAGATGATGGTATTTTCTACAGTGAATAATTTTTCATCTGTTTGAATAACTTCTACATCACACTTGAAAACTGTAATTCAAGAAAAAAACTTATTGCAGGATTAGGACTTTAGAAAATAATGTAAATGTTGATTAAAAACATGTAAATTTCTGTTGAGGGCATTAGATTCTTGTTTCTTTGTCTGAGAAGTACCAGTATATTTTGGGTGCTAGTGAAACCTACAACTATATTTCTTACAGAAGTGCAACTTAAATACCTAAAAAAACCAACCCCTCTTTAGAATTTGCCAATAGACTGCTACATGTTGGAGCTACCTTTTAGTTCTACCAAATTTTAGTAGAAAATTCTAGAAGAATTTTCCAGTGTGCAGTAATGCAACAGTTCTGATGAAGTGATATTTCCTATCATCCAGAAAGCTAAACCGAAACAGCATGACTTAGTCAGCATCAAAGGACCATGCAAGGGTCCTGGTGACACAGCAAGGGTACAGTTACCCAAATAACTTCGCGCCATGACAACATCTGTAGCAGAGCCATGAGCTACTAGGAAAAGCCACGTTGGAAGTGATAGGAACTGATATGAAATGACAAAGCTCAGCATCTTCAGTCCTACCATGTAACCAGAATGTGAAGGAAAGCTCAAAACCAGTGACACCCAGGCTACAGGCAGAAAACTGGGTGCAACAAAGGTTGCACAGCTGTTGGGTCTTCTCAGCCCTAGTTCAGTAGATATGGTTATGAATTTCTCTTTGCCTCGAGCCCTGCCTCGAGCACAGGGGGGAGACATTTTAGTCTCAGTTTACAATGGAAATTTGAAGCAAAGATCTGAATAATTTATTAAGCTAGATGACAGTTTTTGCCACAATAGTCTAATAATCACTATTTCATATAATACTGATTTCTAATAATTCAATCAGTATTTTATGAATGGGCCAATTTGAAAATAGGCAGTTACTGGCTTTGTTTATTAACAAAAATGTAAATGCATAGCAGAAAATTACAATAGGAGCACAAACACAAACACTTGTTTCACAAGAACAGTTTGACGATGCATATGTAGTATTGTTAGTATTTACTTTAATTAACCAGTTATATACAACACTGGTGATCATCATTATCAGTTCTCTACCAAAACAAGAAAGAGGGAGCCTCTGCTCATAGCACTACTTTATTGGCATCTTAACAGAAGTATTTGAGAAAATGGCAGTAGGTAGGAACAATGTTCTTAATAGACGAG
>VYZW01047972.1:4069-23105 GCA_013401315.1 Balaeniceps rex
CTGAGGAGTAACACTAAGTGGTACCTCTACATACTGTTGCTTTATTGTGTGTACGGAGAATTTCTGTGCTTTCCGAGGGTGTGGAAATTCTTCACAAATAACTGAAGTCCTAACACCATCCTATGAGGTAAACCTGATGTTGTCACTTCTAACCTGAATTCTGAGGTAAATGGGAATACATGTATGTTTGGAGTAAAAATCCAATCAATTATTTAAATATAAGGATTTACTTTCAATGGTTCTTCCATACCAGTTCAAGGAGATTAGGGGATTTTTTTTGGTCAGAGATTTTTTTTTTTTTTTAAAATATGCTTTGAATAAGTATGTCAAAGAATGTCAGAATCTGGTGTGATACTCAAGGAGGAGTAAACTTCAGAATACCATCATACAATGGTAGATTTTAAAAACCCCACATCTTCAGAAGTATTTACACACTTAATTCAACTGAAATTAAGGGTGAGTTAACACCTAAATATTCCTGAGAATTTGTGTTTCTGAGGATGGTGCCTTAGTTACTAGGAATATTTTACATTTCTTAAAGAGTTCATACACACATCTTGAAATAATTTTGTGGAAATAAACACCAAGATTAAAATTTGCTCACTTTTTTCCCCACACTTATTCTCCATTAGGTTATGTGACAGTCATGTAATAGGAGCAATAAATGATACAGAGTTTGTTTGGGAGGAAGACTCCGGTTTCCCATCAGCCTGCATACTCCCTCATGTTATCTCTTGCTTCCCCTTGTCTTATAAAGCTCTAAAGACACCTGTATTAATGACAGGGTCGGAGCTCCTCAAGATTAATGAGTGGAAGAGATGTTGCAACACAACTTCTGTTATGAATGGTGGTAACACAACTACAGAAAGCAGGAGACGGTGACTGGAGGAATTTGAGGGTTTCTCAGCTCTACTCCACCCCACCCCACCACGCTGCTGCTTTGCAAATAAATTGTATCATCTCAGTTTCTAAACTAAGGTGTTCTGGTTTGCTACTGAGTATATGCAGTGTTCACTAACAGGAACACTTTCAACATTGATGCTGAATGTTTCTGAGCTATTTGAGATAAAAGCACTGTGAAAAGATAATACTTTAGTTTTACCACAAGGTTAAAAATGCCAGTGCAGTGATGACTTCATCTGCTTTACCTTGCAATAGAGTGTGGTGGTTTTTTTCTATTTGAAGAAAGGGCCCATCTATCTTCCAAACTACCTATTTGTGTCTTGTGTTTGTCTCAGTGCGGCGTTAAAATCGCTACCTGTGTGATAGTCGGGTAGAAGTGTCTAGCACAACTGGCATTAAAACTGGAGTAGTGATCAAAGGTGAAGTTACAATCTTCTCCATAGGAAAAGATGCTTAGCATGATAATGCAACTATGGTTATCCACCATCCCAGCTGTCACTAAAAGCTTTATTGTGGTTTTTTTTTTTTTGTGGAGCATCTCAAGCTGTAGCTCCTGCAGGGCACAAAACCATCACTCTGACTTTGCTGACAGCCTGCTGTCCAGCACCAAGTGAGAGGCAAGTATGTACAACCCTAAATCTACCACCAGCCATAGGTAATCCTTTATATTCCTGTGTCTTGTGCTAGTAAATACGTCTTGGAGCTGCTGAGTGTTGCACAGTGTTATTTCATGTGGATAGACCTTCTTTTTCTTACAGTTTGGGCAAGAACGCTGCTGTGTTGTCATATGGAAACTTTCATGTCTACCTTAATGTTGTGACTTGTGGTGGTGTATTTTCTTGCTCCAAATATCAGCATTGGGTTTCACAGAACCAGGGCAAGTGCTGCAAGTAAAGTTGCTTAACCAGTGTATGTTTGAGTGGTTTGGGGGGGATTTTGGTGTTTGATTCAAGAAGTTTGGTTAAAAGACTCCACCTCCCCACCTGGGGTGGTGGTGGTGGGGGAACAGGAGGGTCCTAGATTATTGGAGAGGAAACTTAACTATCTACTATCTCTCTCTTTTACCCGAATTATGTATTTATGGTGATAAGGTGGATGAGTGTCCAAAATGTGATGTAATGATCTGATATTAAACAGGATTGAAGTCCTGGAATTTTTAGATTTGCCTTTTTCTTTTAATATTCAGTATTTCTCCATTGTATATTTGAGCTGATATGAGGTTTTCACTCTTACAAGATGTGTGTGTGTTGGAAAAAAAACAACTAAATCCTATTTGTCTGCTGCTTTTTGGAACTTGTACTAGGCAGGATACGTACAATTTAGGGTAACTCTGAAAATGTATGTTACACCAGCATATTAAATGTTTCCTGAAAATGTATTTGGGTATTTGAGATATTGTCTGTATCATGTATCTTATTAGTGCGTGGTGGACCCCTCACTAAGTCTTTTTTGGTTAAGTTATGTAGCAGCTGATGGCACATTTGTTGAATGTGTTCGGAGATGTTCCTTATTTTGTTACTTTATTACACTCAAAAAAGAAAAAAAAGTAATTGTAACATTTGGGAAACCATGGAAAAGTACAGCCCCTTTGAAAAAAGGCATTAGGGAGTCTCAGTAAAATTTGTGCCTGATGAATCATGAAACACAAGAGCCTGAAAAGGACAGCATGGTCTGTAGAGAAGAGGAGAACACCAAGGGATAATGTTCTGGCAATGATTTGGAAAGCAAATGAATCCTGATTTGGAGTGACACTACAGCAGTGTGCCTCTGCTGAAAATCCATCATGCTGTCTCCCTTTGTTGTGTCAAGGGGCATTTGGAAGTGTTATGGTTTACTTCATGATTAAGATGTTTGGATTGTGGCTTTTGCAAAAATAGAACAATAGGCAGTTTTTTTTCTTTAAATTGTTCACTTCTACTAAAAAAAAAAAAAAAAAAAACCAAACCAAAACCCAACCAAACAAAAACAACAAAAAAACAACAAATGCCACAAAACAAAACCAATCCCCCCCAACCAAAACGACTCCCCCCAAAAACCTGCAGAAACATATTTATGAACAAAGAATAGTAATAAAAATTATAAAGTAAAGGAGACATGAAATCACTGAGTTGGCAGTGACAGCTACACAGCCGTATTGCACTTATTGGGCAACTCCAGGTTTGAGTGAGATGATTTTATTTATTTTTCCCCTGGTGCTAAAAGGATATCTTCTACTTAGCATGTTGATTACTTACAAATATGTAATTCCAAAAATGAAGTGCATAACTCTGGATCTCCTTGCTTATTTTGGAATTCACCTAATCTCTGTTAGCCATGAAACTGTGTTATTTGGCTTTGTCCCCCTGAATATCGGTAAGTGAATACTGTCTCAGTGCAGCAGTGGTTAACTGGGTCAATCAGATTAATTATTATCATTAATTATCAAGGTACTTTGGTAATTAACAGAGGCACTGACAGGAGTGTCTAAAAGAGGATAGACTAGAAAACTTTGAACACATTTCCTGCCTGAGAAAACTGTATGCTTTTTTTTAATAATCATGCCACTTGTATCTTTTTGATGAACCCATATTTTAAGCATATGTACTGTTAAGATTACTGAAATTTTCAGTCATACTCCGATCCCCTGAGTTGGGGGACTACAAGTGTGGGAACAGTGACTTTCAATTTGTAAACACTGAAATTGTAAGGGACCAGCTGTATCAGCTGAATGTTCACAAGTCCATGGGGCCTGACGGGATTCATCCCAGAGTACTGAAGGAGCTAGTGGATGTTATGGCAGGACCCCTCTTGATCATCTGCCAAGGTCTTGGGAGTCTGGGGAGGTCCCTGCTGACTGGAAGCTAGCCAATGTTATTCCAATACAAGAAGGGCATGAGGGAAGACCCAGGGAACTACAGACATTTTAGTCTAACCTCAGTTCCTGGAAAAATTATGGAGAGGACTATACTGGCTACTGCTGAAAGGCATTTAAAAAGTAACGCAGTCATCAGGCACAGTCAACATGGGTTCACAAAGGGAGAGTCCTGTTTAACTAATTCAATATCCTTCTATGATAAGGTCACCCGCCTAGTGGATGAAGGGAAAGTGGTGGATGTAGTTTTTCCTGGATATTAGT
The DNA here is from genome assembly GCA_013401315.1 of Balaeniceps rex. Classification (NCBI taxonomy): domain Eukaryota; kingdom Metazoa; phylum Chordata; class Aves; order Pelecaniformes; family Balaenicipitidae; genus Balaeniceps; species Balaeniceps rex. Next base: position 8,088 of record VYZW01047972.1, read on the forward strand.
AAGGCTTTTGATACTGTCCCTCATAGCATCCTTCTGGACAAGTTGTCCAACTGTGGAATGAGCGGGTTCATGGTGCACGGGGTGAGGAACTGACTGAAGGGCAGAACTCAAAGGGCCGTAGTGAATGGGGCTGCTTCTGGCTGGTGAACAGTCACCAGCGGTGTTCCTCAGAGTTTAATTCTAGGGCCAGTCCTGTTCAATATATTTATCAATGATCTGGATGCAGGAGTTGAATGCACCATTAGCAAGTTTGCTGATGATACCAAACTGGGAGGTGCTATTGACTCTCTGAGGCACAGGAGGCCTTGCAGAGGGATCTAGATAGATTGGAGCATCAGGCAATGATTAATGGGATGAAGTGTAACAAGTCCAAATGCTGGATTCTGCACGTAGGATGGAGTAATGCTGGGCACAAGTATAAACTGGGAGAGGAGTGGCTGGAGAGCAGCCCTGCAGAAAGGGATCTGGGGGTGCTGTCGACAGCAGGCTCAGTATGAGCCAGCAGTGTGTCCTGGCAGCCAGGAGGGCAAACCGCATCCTGGGGTGCATCAAACACAGCATAACCAGCTGGTCAACAGGGGCAATTATCATGCTGTATTCAGCGTTGGTGTGGCCTCATCTGGAGTACTGTGTGCAGTTCTGGGGCCCATGATTTAAGAATGATGTGAAGGTCCTTGAATGTGTCCAGAGGAGGGCAACAAAGCTGGTGAAAGGGCTGGAAGGCATGTCCTGTGAGGAACAGCTAAGGAATTTGGGCTTGTCTAGTTTGGAGAAAATGAGGCTGAGGGGTGACCTCATTGCTCTCTACAGCTTCCTGAGGAGGGCAAGTGGAGAGGGAGGTGCTGATCTGTTCTCCCTCATATCCAGTGATAGGACACATGGGAGTCATTCAAAGCTGCACCAGGGAAGGTTTATACTGGACATGAGGAAGCGTTTCTTTACTGAGAGGGTGGTCAAACACTGAACAGGCTTCCTAGAGAGGTGGTCAATGCTCCAAGCCTGTCAGAGTCTAAGAGGCATTTGGACAATGCCCTTAATACCATGCTTTAACTTTTGGTCAGCTCTGAAGTGGTCAGGCAGTTGGACTAGATGATCGTTGTAGGTCCCTTCCAACTGAAATAGTCTCTTCTATATATTTTCAAAATGTACCAATTCTACAAGGCCATTAATGAATGACTTGACTATTCACTCTGCAATTTCTTGGGTGTGTGGGAGGCAAAGCTGTGGATTTCTTGAACGTCTCCTGAATAACATCCTTTTGGATGTTTCTTTGCAGTTACAATTTCTCCATGCTTAACATGCCATACCTTTTTTTTTTCTCTTTCTTTTTTTTCTTCAAAAGTTCTGTCAAAAAATCCTTCTCCCTGTTTGTTGGCCAGACTGTGCATCAGTTGACTGATGTTGCATTACAATAATCATTTAATGAACACTTTTGTGTTGCTGACTTCATAGCATTTGACAAGCACTAATAGGTTTTTGACTCTCAATCTGCCTTTAGACAGTAAACATAACGGGAAAAAAAAAATTATTTATGGTTTGCAGTGGGGAACGTTGAGGTTCTGGCTAAGTAACCTCTCAAAGCATATGAGAGAACTGAGTAGCAAAACATCATGACTTGGGTCACCTGAAAGCATATCTGCCTCAGCAGAGCAAAACTTAGATTACAGTTTCTGCAAGACATAGTGACTTTATTGTCTGAAGATAGCTTGTATGTGAAAACATATTCAGTAATAAATAAAATCCATGACTTCATGTAAGAAGCTAAGGAGGAGGGAATTACTTTAATCTATAATATTCTAAATATGAGATGCAAGTTCATATGCACATGAAAAACATAAATATAAAATATATATGAAAATAACTTTCAATGACTCTGTTCTGAACAGATACAACATTTGCTTTTATTTTTTTTATCTTTAAATAAAGAATGTAGAAGTCTTATCCCAAGTTGTGTACCTATTACTGGAAGTCCTTAATTCGGACTGGATTGGATCCAAAGTAAAACATTCATCCAAAGAGAGCTAGAAAATATATACCTCTTCTTCATTCTAATGCTTAGAATAAATGCTCTGTAATAAAGAACAGTGACAGGCTTTTTTGTTCTATGTCCTCATTTAATAAATAAGAACAATCTGAAAGTGAACTAATCATAGTACTGCTGATTAACAGGTAAAGACCTGTTAATGAAAAGTCATTCTCCATTATAAGCCATTTGAAGCCTTTAATTTAAACACAGTTTTCTTTCATGCCCTACAGCCTCCATGGCAACAGCAACAAAAGTTGCTCTAGAGTTAGACAGAACAAGAAATACATTTTATGGTCCCAAACTATTTATTGTAATTTAGTCCCTTACTTAAATAGCTTTGGCTGCTGCTCTGCATAAGTTAAGAAATATTTGGTTGCTCTTGCTGCTGTGTCAGGGTGTTCCTCTATTGGCCCTGAGGTAGGATCAGCATGACTTAAGAAGGTTGGTAACAACAGTTAAGGGAGAGTAAGGAAATACAACATTTAATGTTTGGACTCTAAACTCTTCAAGGAAAGATGTCTATCAAAAGGAAAATGTTTTGTTTTTAATGTAATGCAACAAACTTTGGGGTTAATATTGAATTTGCAATATTATAAGTTTGGAAATTTGTACCTAATTTATTCTTTTTAATCTTAGCCCTTTTAAGATTGTATTTAGTCTTCCAGCTGCATTATCTCACTGAGTCTTTCAGAGATTAGACCATACCATCACAGTTTTTTCCTGGAAGTAACAGGACAGGTATGATTGTGAACAGTTGCACACTATGCAATCTTTTCAATGGCAAGAATGTCTTTTGTGAGCTTTCTATATCTGTTATTGGTCTGTAATTGATTCTTTGTCCATTGTGAATTCTAATAGATGAGATGGTGTATAATCCAGCCAGAAACTATATAATGTACTGGTGGGGAAAAAGGAAAATTGAGGGTAGAGTTGAAAACTAGTGAGACCTTCCTTCAGATTTTTTTTCTTTGTCCTGTAGTCCTACCTTTTGACTTTGCATCATGCTGCTGTATCTGTATTCCTGTGATATTCAGATAAAAGAGTATTAGGGGTAGATTGACAGTTAGATGGATGGACATTTGGATGGTATGATTACCAATAGTTTCATAGCTTGTTGGACACTTACAGAAGACAACATGCAATACCCAATCACAGTGGAAGCAGTTTAATTGAATTGTGGGTTTCCAAAATTAAATGAATTTGTTTCCTTTGGAGGTGGAGTGGTTTTCAGGGTGGGGTGGTGGCAATTTGTTTTTTCTTAAATTTTAATTGATTTTCTAGCTTTAAGTAATAAACTTGACTGTTTCTTGTGTTTATTGTGACATAAAACCCCCCAAACTTTTCCAAATTATAAGTCACCTGTTAGTCTTCTGATTTCATCTCTCTCTCTCTAGGATGTTGTTTCATTTCCCTTCAATGTTTAACTTTCAAGTTTGAGATGTAAGGATTTACTAGACTTCTACAATAATTAAGAGTTCCTACTTCTCTTTACTGACAGCCTGCCTTTGTTTTAATGGGATGTTGCTGATGGCTTGTGCAGGGTAATTTAATGGAACAAACTGTTCCTTCACTGACAGTAGCTATTAGAAAAGTTTCCTCTTTAATTTGTACCTGTAAGTTTGATTGCTTACATGTGTTTGGTGAATGACTATGTTCTAAATATTTGATTCTTAAATGAGGTAATATCTTTTCTTTTTCTTTACCCTTCCACTTATTTTTTCCTTAGTTCAAAAATGGGCCAATATGTTCAACAAAACATAAGATAATGTAGTGCTGATACACAGTTAAGAAATATCAGTCCTATTCCATGTCTCAAAATTTTCATTTGCTTCACTTGTGTTATGGCATATTTAACTTTAGATGCCAAAGTTTGACTCGATGTTTTTGTTAAAAATGTTTGGAACTGAGTCTAGTACTAAAATTTCCTTTTCTTTGAGTAGATCAGTCACTGTTTTAAATAGGGTCACTGTGTTTGCCTTGAAAGCCCAAGGGGTGGTTTTTCTGCTCCTCCAGTTAGAGCTCACCCATACAAACACTTGAGTCAGAAATTATTACGACCGGAGAAATGAAAACCTCTGAAAGAAGTTTGGGCAGAAGAGAATCCCTGTCTCAGCACTGTTTTACTGGAGGGTGGAGTGCTCCCTGGCAAAGGGTTGATGGGCATGTTTAACATTGCAATACAAATTATAAATCCATGTTCACTGAAAGGGTAATCGGCCAGTTAGTGCCCATTTCACGTCCCTAGACCTAATGCACTGCCAATTAGAAGTCACTCCTTCTTGCTGGGCTTTATTTCAAATGATGTTAAAAGAGAATTATACTAGCCCCCAAAAGTGGTGCGTTTTTTTTCTGATGAATTGGGTCATTAGGTAAAATTGTTTTGTTATTTCATGAGATATTACCCTCCACAAATGATGTCAAAAAAAGATTTACAGGTTTCAATGTATTTTGTTGACATGGTAATTGAAAATTTGTTATGACCAGAATAGAGTTTAACAGCATATTTCAGAATGGAAGACATCTGCAGCTTCAAACAGGTTATTCCACCTCAAAAATCTGTAGAAAGAATTAGTCTACCACAAAGAATCCTTTTTCTATCCCCAGACATCTCTTGGCCAACACAGATTAACTAAAACTCTAAGTTCTGTAGATGCCATACTTTAATACATACAAATAATAACTTATGGTTTCTCCCCAGTTATGGGGAGAATGACTACATTATTCATCATAGACCAAAGCAAATAATAGTTCAGGATTCAAGGGCTAAGGGTTTTTCATCATACGTTTTATTTGCGTACGGTAGTACATGAGTAAATATTTCCCTTTTTTAATCTGAAAGTCTCTACATTAGATATAAATGGGAAATGGGCGTCTGTTAATTAAGCTGCAGTAAGTGCAAATTTCAGTGCCATTGCAAGCTGCCTTTTTAGAAACTATGACAATGACATTAAGCATTCGCTAAACAAAATCTGCTCCTGTATGTCATGCAGTTTGCATCCTGTTTACTATGAAGAAGTTGCTGGCACAGGCAGAAGATGTTTTGTTAAAAACAATAAATAAACAGAATTTTCTTGGTCTGAAATCAGCTGTTTTCAGAAGTGTAGGTTTAGATGGAAAAAGAAGAGGAGGCATAAATAGTTTTTTTTTCCCTACCTGTTCCTGCCTATTTTTTATGAGCTGTACATATTTTTTTTTGGTGCTTGTACATCAGCTGTTATGATTTTATGGAGCTGCAGCTCTCCTTATTATGTGAACCTGCATCTTCAAGCAGAGAAATACTTTCTAACCATGCAAAAATACAAATCTGTTCTATCCTCACAAGGAAGGCTTACAAGGAGCCATTTATAAAGGTCTCTGGCAGGACATGGGGGACCATGGTTTTCAGGTCCCTGTTTGCCTCTCAGAGTTGGAAATGTTAGTTCTTGCTCCCAGAAGAGTGACCTGGGATAATCTCTGCAGTCCCTGTGGCAGCTGGTCGCCTTGCAGGAACATGGGGAGGAATCATGCAGCCAGGAGAACAGTAGGAAGGGGCTTGATCCTGTTGCATGGAGTTTGGGATGTTCACTTGGATGTTAGTACATATACTACAGAGAAAGCTTTTGGATTAAAAAACAAAAAAAATCCAGAGATAATAACAAATCCCTTGAGGATGAAAATTGTACATAAGTAATTGGTTATGAACTGTCTCTCATTTTCAAAGTCCTACAAAACTGAGTCCTATCCTCAGTTCATGTCCCCTAGACTGTTCTTTATGTTGTTTCAACTATGCAGGAATTGCTCTGCTGTCTGTGAACCCCAAGCTGACTTTTTTTCTGGAAAAAATAGCACATTATGGCTATATAATCAATGGCATAGTCTAAAGCCATGTTATTGAAGAAGAAAAAAATGCAAACAGTGTGAGAAAACTCATCTATCTCGTATAGAAAGATGATTATGATGATATGTGAGGTTTTCTTGGTGGAAAATACAAATTAATGCAGGTCATTGATTTTAAAAAGCATTATCCTTTGCTAGACAAGGAGATTTTGTAGGCAGTCTAACATACTCACAGAGGAGCAGAGCCATATGTCACTGCAGCAGGGTTGTCCTTTGGCTTGAATAAAATGAGAATGTGAAAGATTTTATTGCTTTGGGTGTTAATACTGGTCATAATCAAGATGAAACAGAATTATCTACAATATCAGTGTGGGAGATACTGCAGTTCAAGCGGCAACAATTTTATGGGGAACAGATTGATTTATTTCTACTTGTTTACTGTCTGTGCCCATGAGCTGTGCTGGATCCACGCTCTGCAGAGGTCTGTGAGTGTTGTGCGCTGAGTGGCTAACTCTGCCCCAGTGAGCAGCTTCTCAGAAACGTCTTACACAATTACACGTGAAGAAACTGTGAATAGCATTGATAAGTGGCCATTTTTACAGAAGGTGGAAGAAAGCCTGAGTGGGGCTTTAACAACTCATAATTTCATCTTTTGCTGTTAACAATATCTGAATCAACTTCAAACTCAACCAAAGAATGCAGCTCTCTTTGGCAAGGCTGAGAAGATGATGATGAGATGTTCTGACTTCAGCTGCTCCTTACAGCAGCTTTGGTGCAGGGGACAAAGTAGTGGTTTGCTCTTCTTTCGGCTGGGCCCCAGTAAGCTCTGTTCTCCGGAGTTCCTCAGCTCAGTGCTGTTTTTCCACATCTGGCCACGCTGTCCTCCTTGTATCGGAGCAGAGTCTGACTGTGACCTGACACCGTTTCTCCTTGCCATAGCCTGGCATGCCCTGTGTGAGCAGCATTTGCTGCTTGAGGGAAGGAAAGCTAATTCTTTTGCAAATTGAGTGTGGGGATACTGAAAGGATGCTGAATGGGGGAAGAGAGGTGTTTCAGGACCATGGAGGGAGCCTGGAGGCATGCAAGAGAGGGACTCTGGGTACTTTTCTGAAAAGGACACCTATGGAGAAAGCATGATGGTGGAGAGGTGTGGAGCCAGTGCAAATAACTTATTTTTGCTTTATCAAGACTAGGATAAAGAAGCCATTTCTGTTGGGCCAGGCTCTCGGATTAACTTGCATATTGTCTTCTGCAGCAGCCAGTTGGGTCAAAAGCACAGAAATTGTTTAGCCTGCCAGATCCCTACAGAGAAATCTTGGACAGTTTCTGTTGATATTCCCTTATACCTCCACTTCTATCCCTAACTCTGTTACTAACCCAAATTAATGTTAATATCAAATATTTGTTCTTTAGATTCATAGGAGCCCTCCACACATCTCACTGTGCTGGGTCTTGACTTCCGAGTCAAGTGTCAGGGTATATTAGTAGCTTAGGGGTTTCTAAAAGCTTATGTGAACCTGAGAGATCAGTAATGTTTTGGTAAAGCTACACCTCGCCAGCAATTTCGAAGATAAGACAGTAAAAAATACTACTTAATGAGGGTTATTGCATATATTCAGAAATAACATGTAAATACTATTTGCTGTAGGCATGCTTTGACTTTTATATTTTATATTTGAATCCATCAATAATTTAGTGTAGTTTAAAAATATAGCAAATATTATTTTCATCTTTTAAAAACAGTATTTACTTTTAAAATGGGAAACTGGCCTCTTTTTATGGGGGAATAGTACAATGCTCTTGGGAAAAATAATTTATGGAGTTGGTCCCTAATTTTAGTCCATGAGTCATTGTTTGCTCATTTGCATCAAGAGTGCTTGCATGAGGAAAAGGCTAAAAGTCTTGGTTTACTTGAGGAGTGAGTTTGCTTCAGTGCCAGAGGTCTAGAAGATCATATAAAAGTTGGAGACACATAAGGGGAAGAAAGTTTCTTTTCCTGAATCCTCCATATTCTTTTGAGGGCTGATAGCCTTATTCCCAGATAATATGAAGTATGAAAAAATAGTAAATTAAATCCTTTGTCTAAAGTGAGAGCTTATGAAAGAATGTGTCAGAAAAGGCCATAAGACACAGCACTTGCATGGACATCTCTCTTGTTCTGTAGGTGTTGTGAGAGTTCATTATTTTTTTTAGTGTGGGTTTTTTTTTTTGTTTGCTTTTTCCCCAGTCAGGCAAAAAAAAGCAAAAATTCTCTGATGGGCTGATGTGCTTATTTGTGTTTTAATAACTCTCACATGGTATTTCTGAGCAGTTGAGAGTCTATTTGTGCTGAATAAAGCCAGTAGGCAGGCAGAGTGGGTTAAGATGTCTGGCTATCTCTGTTAATCGCTCTACCTGTTTTAACAGGTTTAATCCGTTGCTGTTGTCTTGCCCTAACCAGCAGTGGTGCAACAGTAGGTGGATGAATTAGCTAATCTCTAAATCTCATTACTGTTTGTTTTGCCTGATGCATTTGCTAGGTTGCTAAGGTAGGATGAAAGGTGCTAGCAGTGTAGAGCTTTAAGACAGACAGGCTCAATTGACAGCCCCATGATGCAAGGGTCATGACTGAAACTACTACAAAGAGAAGCGTAACCGAAGCAAAGTAATCTGTGATTTTGCAAAACATACCACTACTTAAGTAGTAATGTGATCTGTCAGGGGCTGGTGCCAATGTGCTATGTGGAGTTGTGGAAGGGTGCCATAATGGCAGCTCCATCAATATTACAGGAAATTCTGAATGAATGGATAAAGCCAGATGCCAAGTTCTACTCCAGAATTACCTAATAGCCTTCTGTGTGCATCCATCATTATTTCAGCGGCAGACAACGTGAAACTGGTAAGCAAGAGCATTACAGAGGTAAAGTCACTATAGGTAAAGTCACTAGTCTGACAAGTTTTAGTCTCTTAAAAATACTTCCTTACTCTGAGCTGAGTTTGAGTAACAATAACGTGGCTTAGAAAGTAGCTTTTAGTACTGGATTTCAAATACTTCATGTATGTTCTCTTTTTGTTCCTGTGAGATAATTGAATTATCAGATATAGTGGCATTATGCATGATAGAAAGTAAATCCGAAGAAACTGTCTTGCCTGAGATTAGTCTGAGAGAGCTAGTTAATTTGCCATATATTCAGCCAATTTTCCTGTTAAAATTAGTTGTCAGAGAAAGGAAGAGAGTATCAGTATTGGTGTGCGGTAACAAGGAGTAGGCAATAGAGGTAGCAAAGAATTTCATAGCTGCAGAAGACTCAAAGAATTTGATAGAGCTGGCAGATGCCAAAGAGAAGAAAGAACAAAAATATCAAGACTTAGGAAAGAAAATAAAGATGGCAAAGTTTTGCAGTGTTTATGTGAACACTTGCAACTTTGCAAATCTTTGCTATTTCAAATGATTCAGCATCAACAACATATGGCAGCAGTGACTGATAATTTATCATTTGTTTAAAAGTATTTGAGTTCTCTTAGTAAGGCCACTGTTATGTCAGAAAGATGTTTATAAGTTTTCTAATGTCTTAGAAGTAACTTGTTGAAATGTGATTATTTTTTCTTTGTGGTATGCCACCTGTCACAACAATGTTTATGCGTACCTGTAAGCAACATAAACATGGTCAAATGTGATGTGCAAAAAGTCTTAAAGAAAATTAGTGTTGAGGTGTTCTCCTACTATACGGAAGGAAAGCTAAACTTACGTTTGTGTTATCCATATCTGTGATATAGTCTCTACAGGTTTTGAAAACTCACATGCTTAAGCATGTTACCTGGGCAATAATAAGATATTATGGTCTTGGGCATAGCCTCAGCAGATACAGCTCTCTCAGTCCACCTCGTTTGTGCTGTTGTGGCCAGGATGCCCTTTCCAAATCCCAGCCTTGCTTGAGACTCTTGGGTGCTCTCTCCAGCTTCCAGATGCTCCTTCCCCATCCTCCCTGGCATCTTCATGAACAAAAGCAGGCAGCCTGGCTGTTCTCAGGAGTCTCTGCCTTTTCCTTTCCCTTCTCTGGTCAGAAATATTGCTAATGTGAAAATAGCACTTGCTCTTCTCTGTTCCCTGACTGTTGTGGCTGGATCGTTTGGCTCAGAGTGTCTGTGGCTGATGGTGGCAAGGATCATGTGGGTTCCCCTTTCTGCCTTGTACCCCATGAGGGTCGTGTCCTGTGTGGGCTGTGCAGTCCAGTGGGTATTAGGATGGAGAGGGTTGCCTGTTGGGCTGGAGTTGGGCTAGACAAACCTTATGAAAATTTGTCTGGCCCTTGGCGTGTGTCTCTTGCTTTCATCCCACGAATACCCTGGGTATTCCCTTGGTACATTCGGGAAGACCTGGGTATATGCCAGAAGCAGCGTCCCCTCTGCCACTCTAAACAGGTGGCAGGAGGGAGCGAGATGTTCCGCCAGGCTTTCAGCCTTTGGTTTGCATAGAGAGAAGGTGGAATAAGCTTGATTATTAAGCTGGGTTGTGTCTTCTGCTTGCCCAGAGGCATGTTAAAGTTGGCCAGAGGTAGTTTGCACATGACCTTTGTGCAAATAGAAAGTGGTCTGCCAAAGGCTGTGTTGTAATGCCCTATATGCTAACCTCAGAAATCCATGAGCACAGAGCTAAGGTGGTACTGAGATTTAAACCCAGCTTGAGGAGTGTGTCCTGTCTTTCACACAGCTCCATACCCCACTAAGGATCTCTTCCCAGATGATCAGAAAATCCACAAGAAGCACAATCCCCATTTGTGCTCCAGGGAAGGTCTTCCTCTCCTCGTGACCCAGTACAGGCCCAGACTCACAGCCCATCGCTGGGTGTGGTAGTCTGATTGCCGGGTGGGCCAGAATTGGCATTCTGGGTCTTGGGGCTGGAGGCAATGAATTTAGCTGGTGCAGTTCCTCTGGGTTGTGCCTGAGGCTGTGCTGCTGGTGGGAGGCATCCCGCAGCCACGGGTGATCCCTGCCAGGCTGGCGATGTGGCTTTGTGAAAGTCTCCCATGGCTGGAGACGTGCCCACAGCATGAGGCCGTTGTAGCTGCGTGGATATTTCCCCAGGCCCTTTCAGTTAAGAACAGAGCAGAAGTAGGTTTTGTTGTTGTTGTTGTTTATGTGGCCTTTTTTTCTAAAAAAAACCCAAACAAACCTGAAAACCTCCAAAAAAGACTTCTGCTGAATATGCTTTGGGAGCACAATTTGGACCATAACTCTAACTACCAATAGTCAGTCAATCATTATGTCCCTTTAGGGAGATAGTTCTGATCCTTCTTCCCTTCTCCCATACGTACGCAGGTTTATTTTACTGTAATAATCACAGATGCAGAAACAAGGAAGGTTCCATTTTCAGACAGTCCAGGGGTGTGCAGTCTTCACGTTCAAGAGTATGGCTTTAACAAACTCATTTATTTTTAAAGGAGAAATTATAGCAGTACTTGCCATCTGGAAAATGTACAGCTAAAATGACTTTTTTTTTAATAAACATATATATATATAGCACAATGGTTATCTAGTATGTGATGAGAGTATTGTCTGGGGAGTAGTTGCAGCAGCAGAGCTACCCTGTTTGCTTTTGCTTTGCAGTTCTCTGACCTGCTTATTAGATGACGTTCTTATTAAACAGATGAATTTGAGAGGTGTTTAGGGGGGCTGTTATTGTTAAGGGTCTGTCAGCACTTTTGTTTTAAATGTTTTATGAATATATACAAACTGTATTTTAAGCAGCTGCTCATCCTTGGTTAGTAACAGGCAGAATACAGCTTTATGTGATCAAAACGTTATGTTTTCTTTGCAATTTTATATGAGAAATAGTTGCAAATAAAAGTAGGGAAAACCTAAAAGTGCTAAAATATATCAATTTTACCCATAATTAAAAGATTGTACTTTTCATTTATGTATTGTTTCATAGTTTATAGTATTTTTCTGGGTAGTAGTAAAGGGGAAATGAAATGTTTCAGCAAAATGCAATGTTTTGCATTATGACATAATTGTTTAGTGGGTTTTTATTTCATACTTTTTATTATTAGAGGACTACTTTTGTTGAAAGGGAATCAGTGTAGCAGTACTGTTGTATTGGAGGGGGTGGGGGAAAAACACAAACATTTAATTTGGAGAGAAAATTCTTAACTTCCCATGAAATTTAAAATAGCAAACAGTCTGCTCTCCAGAATGAATTGCTCTCTCCTCCTGTTCCCTTTCATTAGTCCCTCCTTGAGTTCTGACCTTTTATTTTCCTGCATTAATGCAGCTCTCTCTCTTGACTCCTCATCAACCTCTCCCTCTTGTACCCTGCTGAGGCAGGCATCCCTCAGAAGCAAGTGCAAGACTGGATCATACAGAAGCCACAGCTAAGGATCCAAATATGCCCTGTGAATGTCATTGAAGGGTGAGGACAAGTAGGGCTGATCAGAAAGCTGAATTCATAGTCTGGGCCATTGTGGTAAATCCTTAAATTTCACAAGAAAAGGGAGTTTTGAAACTCAAGTCTTAAAACCACAATGAACCAGCCCCCCTTCCCCACAACTAATACCTTCTCTCTCTCNGCATACTGACAGTCTAACTAGCCTTAAGTGTTATGCTTCTGTGGTAGCCAGACCAAATGGTAGCTTGTAAATCCTTTTATTATGTGATGTGGTTGGCAGTTACACATGCAGTACAGCTAGGGAAGCCTCTCAGTAATGCTTGTACACCTTAGGAAGTCTGTAGACAGTTTCATTTTAGTACTGATATGTTTATTTATTGGTAAGTCAGCATGAATAGGTGTAAATTACTTTGATGTAACATTGTGCTGACCCTGCTTATATCATAGATGAGCAGATGGCATGGAAAACATTTTGTACTTATGCCAGAGAAAGGCTACGAGACTGAAAAGTAAACCTTAGGCTGAAAGTCTTGGGCATGATGAGCTCATTGTTAACATCTACGGATGAGCTGGCTGGAGAACAGCCTGGGCATCGCGACTGTGTAGCACCTTTCCTCAGGAGCAGCAAATCCTGCAGAAGGCACTGGCTTATGGGCAAGGAACTGCCTTGCCAGAAGAGCTGGAAAAACTGACAGTGAGCTGTGACTGGTATGAAACAGTGCAAGGAGGCTGTTAATTACCTCCCCATCAGTTGGTCACAAGTGCAAAAGGAGGAGTGGATTTGGGAGGGTTATGGGTCATTTTGGGCTTGCTCTTTTTTACCACTATTTTCCTTTTGTCTGCATACAGTTGGACTTGGGAAAGCTAGGGAATGTGCTGCTGAGTGGGGGGAGGTTTGTTCGTCTTGATGCCCTGGTACCGTAATTGGATTTTCAGGTTTTGGGGTAAGGATTCAAGTTGGTGCTTTTTGTTAGCAGTGTGCAGTGCTAGAGATCACAATGTGGATCTTTGACTAGCAGTCAGTTGCTAGGAGAGCACAAATGTAATACAGAAATAGGTAATTCAATTCATACTAACACAAGTGTGTAATGGGACAGGTTTCTGGAATGCCTGTATATGTTTATCAATAAATTGTTCAGGTGTATGTCAGCACAAAGTTATACCAGGTATATGTCACAAATCAGCAGAAGTATAGAGTGTGTCATCATCATTAGAGACCCAACTCAATCACACACAGAACTGCAGGATAATATTTACTGCTAAGGCTATGGGAATTGTAACCCCTGCTTATGCATGCTCATTTATGGCTGTATCTAGAGCTCTTTATCTTAGGTGCTGTAGTGGAAGTCCAGAAAGAATAATACTTTTGAATTCACAGAAGTTTTGGTTGAGCAACAAATCAGTTCACACCCTCTGCAGCCGCAGACTGAGATGCCTAGTGATGAGCCTTCAACTATACTATGAATGGGGAAAGAGTTCTATAAGGATAAAATACTCTGTGTCATAACATATAGGTGCAAAGGACTGGGTTAAGAAGTGTAACCTATATAATTTTTATTCTTTTTTAGGTGCTTGATCTCGCACATAGAATTTTTAGGTGCAATGTTTTGTTTCTGAATGATGCCTTGAATTATTTCCAAGTATAAGTATTACCATCTATATAGTAAATGTTTTAATTTGCCATGCTTGCTCTTTTAGTAGAATAACACTTTTGAACTAAATGTAACTGCCTCACAGGTGTTGTTTCCATCTTAGTTCCTGACTTGCTTCATAAATGTCCGTACCTCTGTGGATTATAAATCAGTTAATCACCTAAGTATGTGGTTTCTGTTTACTGGAGAGGATGGGATGAGGCATATTAATAAATGAAAACAGAGCTGTGCGGATCTCAAAATTCCTTAGATTGCTGCTGAAAACACCTGTTGGAAAGGCAATTGTCACAGCTGCACAATCTGTCTAAAATTGGAGATGTTTTATATATTAGTTTGATTTGTAGCTGTTACTGGTTCACAATAAAACAGTTATACAGTGGCTGTGGAAATAATGCCTTTCATGTGTAGGAGATTGTAGATTTGTACTATCTGATGCCATTGATTACGTAGTTAGAAAGATTTCTATGCAAATATCTTTCAGGAGATCTCACATAATCAAATAAAATGGATCTGTACGCACAAAAATACAACATGATCTGTTGGGCATGGCACAGACTCAGATGAACAGATTTATATACATTAAATACTTTATTGTTATTTGGATTTCTTGGTATTTGGTTAATGATGCAATTTGCTTTCTGAAACTTGAATCTCTTTGACTGTATAATGGCTGTTCTGATTTGGGACAAATATGCAGCAGTAATTGTAAAAATTAGTCCTCTTCTGCAGTGGTTTGGCAATGTTTTTCTTCTCATTGTTCTCTTGCCATCTAGACCTTAATGAGAAGTATGGCACTAATGATTGCTGAATGCTTCTCTAAAGGTTCAGAGGCTCATAGTATGAAGCAAAACCAACTTCAAAACTATGTCCTGTTGCAAATTTTTGATGAAGAATAGTGTACAGTGTTAGAAGTTGATGTGGCATGGGATTACTGTATTGCATACGAAGAAGAAAACAGTAGAGCAGAAGTGAGGAAGTAGGTTGCACCTTTAACATGAGTAATATACCTTTATGAAGGCTGGTAAATACCTTTACTGAAATAAATATATTAGATCAATCCATCTGAATCCATCTGTCTTAGCTTAAAATGAAAAATGAATTGTACTAAGGATACAGCTACTTTTATGACAAATTTAGCTGGTCATTTTTTTTGTTTTTTT